>CM060258.1:25358673-25666478 GCA_030684275.1 Acipenser oxyrinchus oxyrinchus | reverse complement strand
TTTAAATACAGTGTTTCGCTGTGCAGATGTTTGATATGATGTGCTTGAATAAAACTTTGAGTTGTATCGGATTGCTGTCTTTCATTTTAATATTGATGTTGTCATATGACTGACCGCCGGGTTCTAGTGTTAACGTGGTACTTTTTGTGGCGCATATGTAGAATAATATTGTCTGGCATTAGGTTCAAGTACTCGAAATTTTTAACGCTCGAGTACTCGAGCACAAAATTACTCAATTCCCACCCCTAGTCAGATCCAGGAAGAGAAACACAAAGGTACTGTGAGGCAAATCGAGACACGAATGCGCTCAGTTTATTTAAATAATAAACAGACTTTAAATAAACACACAAAATAAACGGCACACTGTCCAAAACAAACACAAGACTGTAAGTTGTATGCTGGTTACAACTCCCAGCATTCGTAGCATTTAAGTTTAGCTTACTCACGTCTTTCCACCTCTGAGGCACTCTCCCCTTCACCTTGGTAGAGCCAGGCTTTATATCCTGTGTCTAGAAGTTAATTAGATAATTAAATAATCAACTCCTAGCCACATTCCACACAAGTTTTGATAATTGTGCGTGACCATCAGCCAGTTCAATAATTACAAGCTGATCGGTCACGCACTCCCACGAGTACTCAAACATAACATAATAAATAATGGTGGCAGCTTTTTGTCCGTGCCACAAACAACAATACAGGCTTTTTGCCATTCATATAACAATAAATCATATAAAACAATAATATACGCACCAATACAAGGGGGGGCACCCCACCACATATGCCCCCCCGGGCAAGAGCACACATGGCCTTTAACGGCCACCTCCCCCCTTAAAACCCCAAAAGTCTCACACAAAGTCTCGGGCCAAGAACAGAGGCTTCAAAGGGCTCACTGGTGGCAATCCGGGTGGCAGCACACTGGCTATCCCGGGCCGTGGCAAGCAAGTGACCCCAGGCGGTGGCGAACCGGCATCCCCAGGCGATGCGGGACAGGCATCCCCAGGCGAGTGCGGGACAGGCATCCCCAGGCGATGCGGGACAGGCGTCCCCAGGCGATACGGGACAGGCATCCCCAGGCAGTGCGGGACAGACATCCCCAGGCAGTGCGGGACAGACATCCCCAGGAGGTGCGGGACAGACATCCCCAGGCGATGCGGGACAGGCATCCCCTGGCGATGCGGGACAGGCATCCCCAGGCGGTGCGGGACAGGCATCCCCAGGCGGTGCGGGACAGACATCCCCAGGCGGTGCGGGACAGGCATCCCCAGGCAGTGCGGGACAGGCATCCCCAGGCAGTGCGGGACAGACAACCCCAGGCGGACGTCATTCTGAGCAGCAAGCGGATTGGAGGAGCCTGGCATTTGTTCATTGCTTTGCGTGTTCTTGTCGGAGGAAGTGCTAGAGGTCAATAGTCATTCACAGAGACACCATGCAAACAGTTTTGTCCCAAAGGTAGATCTGAATTTGAGTTAAAGCCTGAGTTAATGTTGGTTAGTTGTGTCTACAGTGGTGACCAATACACCGAACACTGCGATCCATTTTGATGGATCTCAACAGGCTCCACAATTATTAGCGGGATTTTATATAATAGTGTCCAATAGGTAAGATAGCAATAATAAAACAAAACAACCACAGCAACAAAAACGTAACAAACGCGCAATCAAAGTATTTTTAATATTAAGCATAGGTAGTTATAAAACAGATACTTACCAGCATTTTTCAACCGAGTCTCGAAACCTGGTGTAAGCAGGGCTCTATGGTAACTTATTTTTAGGCACATTTGCGCCTAAGTAAAAAAAAATTTAGGCACGCACTGAAAAATTTTGGGACACACACACAATTTTGCAAAAATGTATTGTTGAATATCTACAAATCTTTCTTAAATAACACTTGTGCAGTTCAATACTTTTGCATCAACTAAATTATAATGGACAACTTAAATGATTTTTTGCCTGGTAGAATCTTCCTCAGAATGTGCTGCTTGCCTGTTTATGGTACCGGGGGGACACGCTGTAACTAACACAGCCCTTCTTGGTTCCCTGTTCACTTTCATCTTGACATACCTTCATTGCTCATTTCTCGTAAAGACGACGATATATCTGAATTTTGTTCATCACGGTTTCCTTTTGAAACTTCTCCAATCACATGAAAATAATTTGTTATTTTCCTCATCTTGGTCTGACAAGTTTTCAAACTGTCTGTAAACGACATTATATCGCGACTGATAAATCAGTGAATTCGGCGGGGTATGGGATTTGTAGTTTTTAATGTGTGATTAACAGTGGGAAGTGGACACCAATAAACTACATTCCCAGAGTACATTACGATTGAGCTATGAGAATTTAGATCAGATTGTGAGGTTTTTTAATTTTTTTTATACTTTCAGCTGAAAAGAAAATCACGTTTTTTTTATTTTTTATAGTTAACCTTTAGGAATTTCTAGTCGCCAAGTGTGCGTCTAAATTAAAATGTACGTCACACAAACTTTTTTTTGTCATTTTTTGGCACTTTTTTTTACATGAATAGAATGCTCTCATCTATGTCTATATCATGTTAATGTCTCATAACTCAACAACTAATAAAGTTGATTCAAACACCATGTGACTTAACCTTGTATTTCAATTGGATAATACACATTCATGAATTAACCTTGTATGTCAACACTGATGTCAGTTACCTAGCTGGATTCCAAGTGCTCTCTGCAAGTTTAAATTGAGATAAGAGGTTTTTCTTAAACAGTTTAATTAATAAAATAAAAATTAATTCTTAAAAATTAATTAATTTGACATACAAGGATCTGTCACAACACAGACTTAGTGCTTGTATTGTAGGTTATATTCAAATTAAAAACATCTATTGTGAAAGGCAGTCAAAGTGACGACTTTGGCGGTTCTAGGTGGGTGAGATTATAAATTCCTTATTTTCATGATCCTGCCTTTCAAATGCCATCAGGGTATTTAACACATGTATTTAGGAAAAGTCATAAACGGACACGCAGAGTCATTTAAATTTGAAAACCTCAGACCGTCAAAATGACTGCCGTCGCGGCTCCAGTGTTAAATAAAAATGTAACCATTCACTTCAAGGTCGCTGTGTCCGTGATTGGAGCAGGCTTGTAGGAAAAATGACGCAGATTGGTCTGGCTCCTGCTAACTGAACCCCAGAACACCAAGGGGTTAGTTCCTGCTGTTATCTAAAAACACAGATCTACAGTTTGCAGTCATTTACAACTAGTTTCTAAATCGCCTTGATAAACATGTAATCGCTTTGAGAACAGTACTGCTGCACATATCTATAATTTTATTATGTGCACATGAATGATAAATCACATGTACAAAACTCAATGGGTCAAAATTGTTCTTCATTTGTTCCATTGGACATTGCATCTTTATACAGCAGAGCCATTTGTAGATAATAGCATCTTAATACAACTGATCCTTTTTATAACTTGGCACTTGTCGATGTATTAATACGGCTGATCTGTTTTGTTTTTTTTTAATTTAGTAATCGGCAATTGATTTATCTAGTTTTTTCTCCCAATTTGAAGTGTCCAATTGACTCGGGAGCGGCGAAGACGAACAAACGCTGTCCTCTGAAACGTGTGCCTCTACAGGCTCGCCATGCAGCCAACCCAGAGCTACAGTGTCGGAGGACAACGCAGCTCTGGGCAGCTTACAGGCAAGCCCGCAGGTGCCCGGCCAGTCTACAGGGGTCGCTGGTGTGCGGTGAGCCGAGGCGACGCTCTGCCACTCAGCGCCGCCTCTGGTAGCTCCTGTCCACGGTCGGCAGTGAAATAGCCTGGATTCGAACTGGCAACCTCCAGGCTATAGGGCGCATCCTGCCTTTACCGGAGGCAACACTCGGGAGCCCCTTACGGCCGATCTGTTTTATTCTAACTTGGCAGTTTTTGTAAAATGGTTTGGTCAAATGCCACAAGGCCTATATGATTAAACAGAAATGATATCATAATCAGATCACTGGGATATTGGAGAGGTAATGCTTACATACCAAGCTTGACTAGAACCGTCCTCCTACAGCAGCGCTCTGCTGATAGGAGTGCAGCATTTTTTCATTACCAATGAATGATGCCTGTCACAAAACGTAACATCAGTGACAGTTGTTGGGCTTGTTTTCAACTTGACACCCTCGACCCCACCCTCTCTCCATCCTCCCCACGTCCTCCCTTTGCTTAACAAACCAAGTTTGCTAATATTAGGAATGTTTTCTCCTGGTTTACAGTATGCAGCCCTGTCCCTGTTTAGTTTTCCACTTGACACAACAGGGTATAGTAGCTGCAAGCTCTTTATTTCTGACAAAGAAAATAATAAAACTTTTGTTGAATAATACAAAATAAATGCAAAATCTTAACTGCAAAAGGCAAACCTGACTGACTTTTCTTAGACAGGACCTTTGCTTTTTTATTTTAGAAAACAACAAAACATTCAAGATGTTAATTTATAAATATACAAAAAAAAGCACCAGTATTGTAGTTCCTCTTTGACTTCATAATACAAACTCCCCTAGGGTGGTTGGGCCCTAAAGTATAACGTGAAGTTGAGCAGACCTGCAAAACTCAAAGGTCACAGTATATAGCCCAGCAGAAGATAGCAGTGGATTTTATTACCTCCTGCACTCTTTACCTTTTGCATTATATCTGGAAAACAGCTTATCCAATTGTGATTGCACTTGGTATTAACATAAGTTATTGGGAGCATATGTGGAGGTGTTTCTCTGTCTGTACATCCATCCGTCTCTGTCCTTTTTACATGTATCTTGAGAGGAAGTTATTCTACATACTGGGAATCAGTCATTGTAATATACTTTACCATGATACCAACATCTCATTTGCTTAGTGAATGACATCTACAGCTATGGCCAAAAGTTTTGCATCACCTAGAATTTTAGGATGATATATATATATATATATATATATATATATATATATATATATATATATATATATATATATATATATATATATATATATATATATATATATATATATATATATATATATATATATATATATATATATATATATATATATATATATATATATATATATATATATATATATATATATATATATATATATATATATATATATATATATATATATATATATATATATATATATATATATATATATATATATATATATATATATATATATATATATATATATATATATATATATATATATATATATATATATATATATATATAGTATATATATATATATATATATATATATATATATATATATATATATATATATATATATATATATATATATATATATATAATGATCAGAATTTAGATCTTTTCTTTAACATCTTGTAATCAAAGAAACTATAAAATGATATTGCAAAAGTCTACCGGAAGCCATAATTGTCTGTAATTCAATTCAACATTATGAAGCAAAATTAGTTAATTCTATAGAGTGATACAAACCTTTGGCCAGAGTTGAAGATGTTAAATACCACCTATCCAATTCCCATGTAGCTCTTCATTGCCACCATGTCTCATTCTACACTACTCTGTGCATACTGTAGATATACATCATGGTCATCAATAATAGCTCTGAATTTAAATGCACAGCTGTGGCAGGATATAGCAAGTCAATCTATTGGTATGACCTCACCTTATAAGTCTGTGTTTAAAATATTAGCTCCTCAGTTATTTCTGTTGTTGTTAGTAGAGCAGAAAGGGAAGAAGTAGCTGGTGTGCATTTTGCTAATACTCCATGGTACAGTATAGTTTCTGATGAAGCTGTTCACAGACATGTACAATGTGGAATAATACAATACCATAAACAATTTCTTCTCATAACAGAATGGCTGGGGCAAACTAAGCCCTCTGATTGGCTAAGACCCATGTAAAACCCCACCACGACTGCACTGGTCCAATCTCATGACCTCATCAGATTTATAGAGAACTGTGATGATCTTGAACCAGCAACTGGAGTGAGAGTTTTATACTCTGAGTGGACAATAATTAGGAGCAAGTGGGAGTTTTAATTAAGTGCTCAGTGAAGTAAAAAGGTCAAGTAGAAATGACTGAGTGTACAAAAGATAGGTTCAAAGACATGGTTTTGACAGATTTATTAAATCAAACTTTGGCAAGACCTGTTTTACAGAAATTGGTTTATGACCAGTTTCTTAAGAATAGATAAAAGGTATTGATAATGACAATAACAGAATTAATGTTGTAATTCTAAGGTACTGAACCACAACCCTACACATTGATACAACATATTATCACAAGTTGTACAGTATCTACCTGTACTTTTTATTTACTGTTCCTGTACTATATTTTGCTGGATAAAATAATGCAAAAGTAAAAGGTATATCCGTGAATCTGAAACTTAACACATTGCACAGGAAAAACCACAAGAAAGAACATGAAATTAACACACGTCTATCACAGGCCACAGGTGTGACTCTTATCCTCTGCCTAAAAAAGACTTTTGCAACATCAACTCAGCAGGTGTTTCTGTGGCAAAGTGGTTAATAGCGTGTAGTGCAGGTGATCAAAGAACAGACAGACAATTATAATCCAGGTGCAAAGGTTTGTTTTATTTTGTTTATGACGGCAAAACAAACAGTAAACAATAAAGCTGGTAAGTAATACAGCGGCGTGTATTACTTACTGTATAATCCCCGGGTTGGTCCTGAAATAACAGTCCCATTTATTGTATCCCCACATTAAACACAAAACACATACACAAGTCCGTTAATGCGTGAATTAGTGATTGTGGTACAAATACAGTTCAGGTGATACAAGTGCAGTGCTGTTCCGGGTTTGTGCTGGCCTCTGGCGACAGCTCTGGAACGTGTTAGCTGTCTAATAATAACAACCAACAATTAGACAAATGGTTGGTAAACGATTGCAGTCGCCTCTCCAATCCGCGGCTGCCACATAATTTCCCTTCCGGGTCGATGAGTTATTGTACCGAAGCTCCGCCCCTTTTCTAAATGACCGACTTCCTTTTAACCCTCGGAACGAAGTGTCAGGACAAGTAGTCCAGCTGTTCCTGTTACTTAGCGCCCTCACAGGTCGGGAGGGAGATTTACCACCAAGAATCATTGTCTTTCTGTCACAGTTTCTAAATAAATTTCAACCCTTGTATATTTTATAGGAAAAGAAGGTAGTAAATCTACTGCAGTGTCAGAAAATACCACGCCTACATATTCTGTAGGAAATAATAGGTGTTCAATTGTGGTAAGTTGTATTTTGAGGGGCGTAAATTTAGCATGGGGAAAATATTTGCTATTTCTGGCATAGATGTGTTGACCATGTGCAGTGTGCAAACGTAGCAAAAGAGCATCTGCAGAGTATGCGCAATTCCCAAATGAAGCAAAAAGTAGGTGGTGGCAAAAAAGGGCAGAACACCGGCACTAGGATTTACTGGGCCCGCTGGCACAAGACTGTAAAGTAAATCCTCCCCCCTCCAAAAAAAAGAAAAGAAAAAAACATGCAGCACAACCTAAGAAAACCTTTAGAAAAAATATACAAAATCTGAATCGGTCAAAAACGTGCTTTTTATTTTCCATATTTTCCAACAAAACATATTCTCAGGGCTTAAATTCATCTGGAAGCTCCGGTACATATCCCTGCTCTTTGAGGTTGTTCTGTAGGAAAGCAATACAACTTAACTATAAATAAATATGAACATTTATTTTCATGGCAATTATTACAAGTGAAAATATTTACGTACAGTATATGGAAAGCAGCACAACAACAGGAGCACCACTTCTGTATCTATATGTGTATCTGTCCTTCCTTTCCCTGGTTGTTGCTAGTGCTGTGTGTGCGTTAGAGAGTGACATTAGGATGTGACTCCCACGGTACCCGAATACGTTCATCTTTATGTTTGTGGGAATGGATGGAAACATAAAATTAAACTGTCAGGAATAGGTGGGACCGGGAATAAAGAGTTTTAAATCTCACGGGAACAGTTGGAAGCAGAACTGAAGGCTGCGGGAAGAGCAGAACAGTACCAAACTTTACTTCAGACAAGCTACAAGAACTTTAGATGTTGTAAAATTAAACCAATCAATATGAGATGTTGTAAAATTAAGCCAATCAAATGTGTACTCAGACTTATGGGTACCTACAACACACATTTTAATTGACACATCCCATTTAGTGATGTCACTGGACCACCCATTCAATACAACCCCAATGTATCTTGCTATCATTGATTGCAACTGACATTTACAGGAAAACTGTAAAATGCCTAAACTAATTTTAAACATGTCAACCTCAGCAAATAATTGGATTAATTTAACTTATTGGGAGTTCAACTTTTTTTCTGTTATCAACATGTTATGCATAATAAAATGGTTGCAGTAGGTTTGTGTGGTTCTTGTTATTCTATTAATAGGTAATATGGCAGTAGTGAGTTAAATTTAAATTCAACTGGGAACAGGATGAGAATGAAAACACAATAAAAAAGGGTAATCTCTTTCTTAAATATCACGGGACGGGACAGGAATTTTTTTTGATAAGACGGGATGGGACGGAAATGAAAAGAAATTAGGGCTGTCACTCGATTAAAATTTTTGATCTCTTAATTTTTGGCATTAGTTGACTAATCGGTTGATTAATCGGTATTTTCATCCCTGCACATTTTTAATAAAGGTAATGATCTTATTGTGGCTGTCCTGCATAGTAACACATTTTTACAGAACATCAATCCATGAAAGAGTTTAAAGACAAACAAAAAAACACTTTTCAGGACCATGAAACAGGTAAACATTGGTTAAAACAACTCTCACGGTCAACTCCGTTGAAATTATGTAATGTTGTTGAAGCTGACACCCTGGGATCCTTCAAGAAGCTGCTTGATGAGATTCTGGGATCAATAAGCTACTAACAACCAAACGAGCAAGATGGGTTTAATGGCCTCCTCTCGTTTTGTAAACTTTCTTATGTTCTAACTTTGTACATCCGACTTAAACATAAAAACTCCCTTTTCAGCAACACAGTTTTAAAATGAATAAAGTCTGCTTTGATTGTAGTAAATGCAGACATCTTTTTCCAAGCTGGCAGCAGACATTGAAGATCAATCTGGACGTTGTAGGAAATGTAAGTGTGTGTGTGTGTAACAACAACAACAAACCAGATGCAAACTGAAGCGGGAAGCCTTCTCGCACACATTCTTTAGCAGCAGGGGATGTTGGGAAATGGAGTTCAAAATGCCCAGGCTAAAAATGTTTTATCTGCGATCAACTATTTTGTTGATTAATTGGTCTGACTAATCTGTTAATCGGAGCAGCCCTAAAAAATGATATGTACGGAACAATATGGGAAGGGAAAAATTGTGTTAGGACAGGATGGGAACAGAAATGACAATGAAACATTTCACGGGATGGGATGGGACAGAACTCAAGTTTCATTCCCATGTCACTCTTGAGTGTGCGTGTATCATGTGCAACTGTAAATGAGTTAACTGCTGTGTAAACTTGACAATGGCCCTGAATATCAAAAGTGTCTTCCAACAGTTCGAAACTCGCTGTCCGTCTTTTTTAACCCGACTCTTACACTGAACGTCGTGTCCATCATAAAATGAAACACTTTTATGCTGTTTTCCGACAGGTGGAATGGGTGCATTTTAAATAAAGGTGGCGGAATAACTATTCAATATTTAAATGACAAACCTATATGTTAATGACGCAAATAAGTTTTTACGTCAGTTCAGGATTTCAATCAATGGACAAAAAGGTACTAAAGGCAGAGAAAAACAAAACAGACGCGTGATATGGAAAAACAAGATTAGATACATTTAATAAAACATAACCGATTTTTTGATTTTTGCTTGGAACATGAAGAACAGTTGGAAAGTTAAAAAATAATAGCGTCAAATTAGTCATAAAAAACTTTAATCATAGCCATCAATTTGATTTTTTAATTCATGTTCTAGCATCATGGCTGACAGTGGGGAGGCTGTTTGTGCATTGCGATGATTTTTTTTTCTCAGACAGAAAGTTCCAAGTAGTTATATCATATTATTATTTAATTATTTAGCAGGTGCTTTTATCCAAAATTACTACAGAAAATTAAGCAAAATATAAAAGTATATAAATTACAGGCAATAAAAATGCAAAATACACATATATAAGAACATAAGAAAGTTTACAAACAAGAGGAGGCCATTCGGCCCATCTTGCTCGTTTGGTTGTTAGTAGCTTACTGATCCCAGAATCTCATCAAGCAGCTTCTTGAAGGATCCCAGGGTGTCGGATCCCAGTAATGTCAACAACATTACTGGGGAGTTGGATGCAGACCCTCACAATTCTCTGTGTAAAAAAGTGACTCCTAGTTTCTGTTCTGAATGCCCCTTTATCTAATCTCCATTTGTGACCCCTGGTCCTTGTTTCTTTTTACGATATTGTCCTGTAGTTTCTTTGATTACATAATGTTAAATCAAACATTTAAATTATGTTAATCTAGTTTTTTTAATTGTATCTCAATCCCCCAAAAAAAGTAGGTGATGCAAAATCAGGTTGTCTCACGAAATTACACCTTTAGTATCACATCTCCCAGCAGAGCAATCACATGACCTTAACACTAACCTATTGCCAGAGCGCTCGCCCTGCGTCCCGCCTCCAGATAGACAATCTGTTAGCTGTGATTTGCGAATTTGTTTTGATTGACAGTCCACTAATACTACCTCGCTACGGTTTCTTTTTCTAATCGCAGTAGATTAGACGCGCCTCTATATTTTTTACGTCGTCATTAAAGTGAGCTCAGAAAAAAAAAGGACTCAGAGCTGAGACCCTCAAAGGCTGGGCCCGGGTGCAGTTGCGTCCCTTGCACCCCCGACTCCGGTGTCAGAAATGCATCCCTTGGTCAAATATGGGCATGCGCAATACCTGTTTGAGTAATCCCCGCCTCACTCTTTTGTCACGCCTACTTATTTTTTTTGCATACCGGCCTTTGTCAGATCATTTCAACTGACGAGATTCATTTGAAATAATTGTACAGGCTTCGTGTGTGTTCCTTCTACAAACATGTAACAATACATTCATATTTACGTATGCATGTTATTTTTACATTTTAGTGTCAGTATATGAAAGAGGTCTACACAACTTTAAATATTATTTTTAATATAACGTTAGTATTAAGTTATGTGGGTTTTTTTTGTTTTGTTTTTTACTATTTAAGTAAAATAATATATTTTTTAACTGGGTTAATAAGGGGATTTGTTGGGATCAAAGTGTTTCTGTTAATCATTAACGTTTTACAAGAGTTGTGTAGCCACTGTCTTCTTTGCTGCATCAGCTCTTAATAAACCACTAACATTTTTAAAAATTAACTTTATACTATTTTATCATTTTTAATGATATATTTTTTAAATGCTTTGTCGGCATCCCACAGATGCACACTCACAAACCAAGTTAATACAGCAATAACAATAATTATGCAAAACAACCTTCTCAAATCAATAATAGGACACGACAACACTAAAAGGACAAGAAAACAATCATTAACCATCAAATATTGACAGAAATGAACGATTCCAAAGTTCTCCAGTACTTGCTTCCTTTGCGCAGCAAATTTCCACGCCAGTCCTGAGACGAACAGTACAGCCTCGGCACAGGTTTGTGACACTGCATAATTAAGTTTCATTGACATGTAATATATTTTAGTATTTACAAATATATCACATTATACTTTATAAAAAAAATCTACATACAAAAATCTGGCAGCTCTGATATAGAGAGCTCAGCATTACCTACCTCAAGGGCAGGAATATCCCATACATAATGTTGGTGGTCGTCTTCGACTTGAAAGTGAACCAGCTTTCTCTGATAACTGCATTAAAACAAATTTTCATTCACGTGTTATCCCATAGCAAATTCCATCCTGATTACAGTATGATCACTTTGAGTTTGTAAAGGGTCAGAAAGCCATATCGCTTATTATTAATTCCTAATCTGGCCTGTTGCTCAAACTAATCATTAATTGACGAAGAGAGATTAAAAGTACTATATTCCGTTTTGTTATTCGCTTAGAAACTAAAAGCTTAAAAAAAATCACAGAATGCTTCTTTGGCCCTGTCCACACTATGCCTTTAAACCGTATTAGTTGCATTTAAACCGGTTTAAAAGTGCTAAATACGGGTTGCGTCCACACTACGCAGCATTTAATACCGGACTCGAGACCACCTCAGGTGGTAGTCTCGAGTCCAGTCTCGAGTCCGGTTCTAATTAGATCGCATCAGGTCGTGCGGTTTATCAGAAGTGTGGACGCTGTAATACCAAACTACATTTTTTGTGTCTCCTCCAATATCCCAAAATGCCTTGTGGTATGTTTGGTGAAATACTCAGAGCAGGCGCCTGAAGGACTTGCTATCAGTGTACACTCCGCACTAGGTATTCATTTTTATGCTTCAAAAAATCTGTCAGGACATCTGTTAAACTAGTGGGGAAAATAACAAAAACACAACGTTTAATTAGGGGACTGCAAAAATGAAATGCGAGTTCAAAGTAGGATCGGGGATGAACAAATTACGTAATTTGTCAGCTCTGTTTGAAATAAAATTAAGAGGACCAGAATTAGGCTCAGGCAAGATATGAAGGCAAAAACAAAGATTGTTTTGTAATTAACAGCTTTTTCTGAGTTTAATTATAAAACAGAATCAGCTCAATTTGTTTAAAGGGACTTCACCTGATTAAAAATAAAACCTGAAAACTTCAAGCCCTACTTGTGTGTGTGTGTGTTCGGGTTTACTTTTTCCACAATACTTGTTATATTTCTTTTTAGAAATATGGACCTCTGTTAATATGGGGCATAACACATTATTTTAAAATAAAATACAGTGCATGGTGGGATACTATCGTATTAATTTCCACGCTTCGTTGCGCTGCTGGGAATTGTAACTGAACTATTCTAATGGTGTGTGGACGCATTAAGCCTGACTAAACATGAAACGGTACTTCAGTGTGGACGCTTTGAGCTGTATTAATTAGAGCGGTTTCGAGTACGGTTCTCGAGATCGGTTATGTAGTGTGGACAGGGATATCTGAGCCCAACCCACAACGGATTTCTCTAGCAGTCAGCCTTTATAAACGCTGGTGGCAGGGACAACTCAGCAAACATCAGTAATCCCAGTGTATGCTCTTAAACAGGAAAAGACTGAAAGAAAGAAAAAAAGACCACTAACGAAAATCATTTAAAATGTCTATTTTCACAAATATCCTCCAAAACTCCTGTAGGAAGAAGCTGCTAGAGGCGGAGAGTTTCCACATGCTGTGCAATGTGGCGAATTTCCACAGACTTCCGAAACTTTCTATCCAGGCACCAGCGGCTGAGGAGAAGGTCTTGCCGGAGATGCTAATGCAGCCACAAGCCAGGCCGAAAGAAGGGCGAGTCAAGAGTTTGAAAGAGATGCCCGGTCCGAAAACGCTTACTAACTTGGTTGAATTTTTCTGGCGGGACGGGTTTAGCAGGATTCATGAAATTCAGGTAGTTATGATTTTAATGAATCAAAAAGCGTTTCTGTATTTACAATTGGTGAAGATGGCGGTAGGTTAGTGCTAGATTGTTTTAATAATGTTAGTTGCATTTTAAGAGTGTCCAATTGGGTGATTAAGTGCATATGCTTCAGTCATAGTCAAGCTGCCATGGTCAAGGATGAATGATCTAGTGATTAAAAGAAACTAAAACATTTCGTCAATATTTTTTTATTCGTTTTGTCAGAAATAACAGAAGGAGACTCTCACTCTCTAAACTAGGGCTATCCTTGCCTGTTCTTGAAATATTATTTGGCTGCAAGGCTAATTCGGTTCAATACTGGATTTTCAAAAATGTTAATGCCAGATGTACTCACTTGAAACCATTTGGAAAATGCCCGCTTTTATATGTGAAGGGCTTTTCTACCGCCCTGCTACAATCCCAGATTTAGTTTTAAACAAGGAAGAAACATTACAGATAGTTTGGTATTTTCTATGTTTGGTATTTTCTATGTAACTCCCAAACTGGTAGTATTTTTTTGTACTCCCCAAAATGTTCTCAGTCATTTAATTTTTTTTTTTTTTTTTAAACTTATTTGGTATAATGTTTAAAAAATATTAGGATTAGACAATGATTATTTAAAACTGGAGAACAAAGATATCTCGTCCACAATATAGAAAAAGTATGGCATCAACACACTGCAGGACAGGCAGTCACAATACAATTGCAAAGGAACTCAGTTATTTCAATCAATCAATCAATCTCTATTTCATATATAGCGCCGTTCATAGTGGACCACCACCACAAAGTCCCAGTCTTCAAAATGACCACACTAGCCTACACAATAATAGCAGACATCCAATCGAATAGATATTACTGCATGCTAAGCCAGATAGAATCTGCTCCAAAATCTTCAGTATTCTAATATAACAAAATATTTAAAACACAAAATAAAACACGATTAACATGTTCAAAGAGGATCAGAGCAGCCAGGTTGGAAATATTTTAATACTATCAGAATGTCTTCATGTAAACTAATTTGGTTTTAACTGATACAAAATCGAGGGGTTGTATGCCTTAAAATCCGATAACGCTGGCGCTGCTAGGGGGTTTTCAACCCCCAGTGAGGTATTTCTTGAATTTGGGACTGAATTGTTCAAAAGTCAAATTTCTCACAGGTCACTAAAGGAAACATAGAAAACCTACATATTGTTTTTTTTCAGGACAATCTGAACTTTTCAATGATATAATTTTTAGGCATATCTACTCAACTGATGTAGATATTGCAGATTAAATGGGGAAAAATGAAAAATGACAATTTCTGTGCCACTATAAATCTTTAAAGCCCTAAAAAAGTAATTTCCTAACGTGGTAATTAGACAAATTGCATGTGTCTTGCATCGCTAATATGTTAACTATCTATGGAGAAAAAAAGAAAAAAAAATAGGAGTTGGTATGTTTGTCATGGCTGCGTCAACATTTGTATTAATAAATAATAATAATAATAATAATAATATTAATAATAATAATAATACATTTAAAACAGAACATCGTCGGGTCAATATGTAAACTATACATACTTTTAAATGTAGACAAAAACTAAATTCAAAGTATAATTTCGAAAGACTAAATCCCCTTACACATGTCCTAAAATTTTGCAAGCGATTACTCACTCGCAGCTTTTAAGGCACCTACATATGTATTATTACTGCTGATGGTGCAGCATAGCATGGGACAGTACACAGCAATCAATAACGATTGATTAGTTCTGAAAATAACTTTTGAAAATAATATAAATTTGACAAAAATATCTTGTGTGGTATCAGGATTTGCTCAAATCAAACCATAATCCGAAATATAAAACTCTACAGTTTGTTTATTTGACTTACTGGATTCTAGACTGAACACCACGGAGAAATCCTATTGGCCAGTTTAGGCTTCAATCATTCACCATTTGATTGACGTGATCAATTCACCATTCACACGCTGAGAGACTAAACCCTCCCATACATATCCTAAAATGTCGGAAGCGATTGGTCAAACACAGAGTGCCCAAGTACTGTGTTAATACCGCATATGCCCAAGGATAATAAAAAGAAGGATCGGACAGAGTGGGCGGGCCTTAGATGGGAGCCCATACTGCTAAGTCTGTTGCAGAAAAAAACGCGTTGAGTGGGCGTTCCGTATAATGTCTATTGGATTGGTATATTTACTGTCAATTTTAATGGTTGATTTGAATATAATACTAAACCTTTTTTTAAATTTTATGTTTCGCACCGGCTTTTACGGCGCAGGCTTTGCGTACGTCCAACAAAATTGAGGATTTCATAAACTCTGTCACTGATCTGAACTGGTTGGATGTTGAAGCATTGAAAATGTGGTCTTTTACAATAACATGGCCGACATAAACATTTATTTAGCCTAATGGCATGCGTGAATGTAACGTATAATTAGTTATAATTGTCAGTACAGAAAGTATTTCATGTTTACGACACCCAGTTTATATTATAGCTAGCTATATGTGTAGTAGCCGAACTGGCACTTAAACTTGAAATAAACAAAAACGAAAGGACACCTTGCAGTATGAGAACAACACGAGTATATTTATTTTCTACTGGGCGAAATAATGAACAGTACTCTTCCCTACGCAGTACATTTACAAATCTGATAGGTGACAGTACGAACACAACTTTAAAGCAAGGCAGTAAACAACACCATTTTACACTGAAGTTACATGTTTGTGTCAAGCCCTATAAATTATCATATATTTAAAATGTTTAAGAGTAAAAAATAAATAAAACAAAAACATGCATGTGTTTTCCAATTACAGTTATTATATGCTTTGGATGCTTTGAAAAGAAAGATTGACCGTATATGAAGTATGGTAAATCGTTAATTACTACAGTCCTCGCGAAAATAAATAATCTCATATTAATTTATAGTAGACTACGGTTAAAATCATTCCTTAAATTTTGCGCATTTCCTTAAGAATGTAATCGTGTACATACATGTATTTCAGCGTACACATTCAACACTAATGGGCTCCAATAATGGTGCCCGTGATTTAAACGCATAGAATTGTGGGTAAACTCGCTTGGAATTATGGGAGTCTATCCGAACCTTCTTTTTATTATCCTTGATATGCCACGGTACAACAGAGACAACATACAGTAATCAATAGCGATGGATCCGTTCTGAAACTAACTATTGAAAGTAAGATTAAGTATTTAATATTATAATCTAGTAAAATAGGTTTGTGGTGTATTTGTAAACACTGATATGATATTAATCAACTTTCATTTTGTAGTATACACTTTCACAATTATTTTAAGTAAATCGAGAGATCTTGGTAGGAACGCAGGATCGATGAGGGACTGTGGTCAGGCTCAGATGCTTTGAAATTCTTGGGCAAGCTATAAGCGGTAAAAAATCCTTCGCTTTGTCCACGGAAAATGTGACCCCCATATTTGGTTCAGACAAATATTTTTTGACAAATTGGTGTCAATCTGTCATTTTGGAGACGCAATAAATCAGAATTGCCCCATTGTCCGTAAAAAATAAAACTGTACACACATATATCGCTTACTTTACTAGCATTATTATGAATTTCAAGGACAATTACTGTAGAATCTTGAAGTAATGACGCATCAAAGTCGGCATGGCCGTAACTAGCTATGAGGACACCAAGGTTGTGTCCTGGGTTTTTTTTTTTTTTTTTTTTTTGTTTTTTTTTTTGTTTTTTTTTTGCATCATCAATGCCGATGCTCATGGAAATTCTGGTAAAGTACAAAAGACTCCTTAATTTTCTCTGTTGGTTTGCCGCATAACACAGATTTGGAGGTTGAGTAGTAAATACCAAGCAGTCATATAAATACTGCCTGCTATAGCTTGAAACCTAAGTTTGACCTTGGTAGAATATCAGCTCTGGTTGTGGAAAATGAATTTAGATGCAATTGGTGGATCCGTCAATTTGTAGATGCAGTAAATTGATGCCCCCACCCCCACCCCGCGTGACAAATGAGACTGTACACTTATATTACACTTACTCCACTAGCAGTATTGTGAATAAAGATGTCATACTGTATAATTTTGCTGGAATGAAGCACCAAAATCGTCTCGGACAGAAAAAAACAATAACAATAAAACACTTTGACTCAATAAATGAATTAGTAAATGCATCTTTCACCACAAATTTGCAAGAAGGTAATGGAAAAGACAGACACTGGCTTTTCAAATAAACTCAACTGGCTCAACTGGTTTTATGGACTGGTTCTGAAGCAGATTTGATATTGTTCAAAGAATATATCAACAATACTAATTCTAATTTAAAATTTACTATGGAATATAGAAGACCAAAATTAATTTGTTGGACTTGCTTATCTCCATTGATAATGAAGGGCATTTCAATATGTCTATTTTTCGTAAAATAACTGACAAATACAATTTTATGTTTTCATCTCAAACACGACTAATAATATACCATATGGGCAGTTTCTGTGATTAAAAAGAATATGTAGTGACAAATCTGATTTTAATGATAAATCAGCCATTATCTGTAACTGCTTAATCCTATAGAGGGTTAGCCAGAGTCTAACCTGGCAAACATAGGGGTGCAAGGCAGGACTGCACCCTAGACAAGATGCCAGTCCATCGCAGGGCAACTAAGGGACAATTTAGAGAGGCCAATCCACCTAGCCAGCCTGTCTTTGGACTATGGAAAGAAACCGAAGTACCTGGAGAAAACCCATGCAAACATGGGGAGAACATGCAAACTCCACACAGACCACTGAGGCCGGAATCGAACCCAGGACCCTGGAGTTGTGAGGCAGCCGTGCTAACCACCACGCCACCATGCCGCCCTTGGTTTCAGAACATAAAAAGCTAATAGATGCAGCTTTTAAAAAAAAAAAACAAACAAACAAACAAATGATTTATTGGAAAAAAACTCAAAACAAGACTAATATTGAAGACAACAGAATGACTTTTGTAATGGAATACCATCCTGCCTCTAATGATATTTAAAAAAAATGTTTATAAACATTGGAAGGTATTACAATGTGATCCACAACTTTGATCACTAACAAGTACATATCCCTGTGATCAGGTGGCTTTGTGTAGCATGTGGGTGCTGATGTCAGACCAGGGGAGGAAACATAAACACAGGTAGGTATGGGGCAAAACAGCGCTGCTGAGCTTGTATTTAATTAAATACAAAATAAAGATTTGAACAAAAAAATACTGCACACAAGGCGAAAATAAAAAGGTAAAACAAACTATCGAACACAAAACAAAATATCTAGGTGAGGCTGGGCAGTCGCCTTCACTCATCCTATACGGGTAAGTTTATCCAGTTCTTACTTTGTTCCAGTTTCAGTTTTGTAGTTGTTCTCTCTTGCTGTCGTTCGCTCCTCTCAAACACCTTCTCCTGGAGCGCAGAAAGCTGCAGGCTTTTATACAGGTGACCATCTCCCGATTAGCAACAATTAATCAATGAATTAACTCGGGAGATGGTCACCTTCTGCACAAGGTTTTTAAAATACGCAAAACAATAACAAACCGCACGGCTTTTTGCCGTCCTATTTTAAACAATAAATCATAATAATAATAAAACATATGCACAGGGGCAGGGAGTACCCCGTTGTAACATATTTAAACAATATATTTTATAGCAGGGCTTTGCCCTGCCCGCTTTTATATGTGAAGGGCTTTTCTACCGCCCTGCTACAATCCCAGATTTAGTTTTAAACAAGGAAGAAACATTACAGATAGTTTGGTATTTTCTATGTATAAAACTCCCAAAAGTAATGGAAATTGGCTAACTAAAATCAGTGCTCCACATGGTAATTTTGAATGTGGAAAATGTATCCACATCCAATATACACCCAACTCATTCTACACAACATCAAATTCTGGGTTGTAAATATTTTGTATTTTTATTGTTGTTATTGAGGTTGACCGCATTTACACTGTTTAATGAACCAGTTGAGTTTATTTGAAAAGTCACTGTCATTGTCTACATGGCAATGCCTAGAAGTTGGAATAATAGCAGGATGCACCATTTCTCCACTGGCTTTTACCATGGCAATGGAAGTAATTATTAGAGCATCAAAATGGGTAGTGGGAGGAGAGTGCTTGGCTTCTGGAATGCGACTACCACCAATTCAAGCATACATGGATGACATGACAACCATGACTACAACAGTAGCCTGCACTAATCGGTTATTGGGCAAATTGACCAATAACATTGAATGGGCACAAATGCAATTCAAGCCCACTAAATCAAGGAGCATCTCTATAATTAAAGTTAAACTAGTAGATAAAAGGTTCTACTTTAATGGTGAGACAATACCAACAGTGTCAGAGAAGCGCTTTACCAGGCTAACTGAAACTCTGGTGCTTTCAGTTTGGTCTACTGCCGAGGCTGCTGTGGTCACTGACTGTGCGAGGTTTTTTTGACAACAATTGAGAAGCTAGAAGCTTAAATCAGTTCATACATCAGGAAATGGTTGGGAGTTCCACGCTGCCTCAGCAGAGTGGGACTTTATGGTAAAGGAATACTGCAGCTACCAGTCTCCGCTCTAACCGAAGAGTTTAAGTGCACCAAGGTCCGACTGGAAATGACATTAGTAGATTCACATGACAAATGCTTAAGGGAGGCAGCACCTGTGTTGAAAACTGGAAGAAAGTGGGCGGCAAAGAAAGCTGTGGAGGATGCAAAGGCTGCCCTTTGAATCAGTGATATTATGGGACAAGTTCAGCATGGAACAGGGAGTCTTGGTCTCAGTTCAGCTCCTCCTACATGGCACAAGGCAACCCCAGCTCAACAGAGGAAGCTGGTAGTCAACGAGGTGCAAAAGCAGGAGGAGAGGATGAGGGGCGTAAAGACCATTTCCCAGGCCAAGCAGGGAGAATGGATGAGATGGGAGAGTGTGGAACAACGCAAGATCAGCTGGCAAGACCTATGGAAAATGGAACAGAGCAGGATCAGTTTCCTCATCAGATCAACAGATGATGTTCTCCCATCACCACAGAACCTAAACCTCTGGGTAGGAGAGGATCCCTCATGTCCTTTGTGTTCATCACCTGCAACATTAAGGCACATTTTGACAGGATGTAAGGTGGGTCTTAGCCAAGGACGGTTTACTTGGCGCCATGACCAGGTGCTGCGATGTTTGGCCTTAGCATTGGAAGACAAGCATAACATGACCAATAAGTTGCCACCAGTTCCATCAAAGCATTACACACAACAGACAATATTTCTCCGTCCAGGAGAGCAACCACCAAGAAAAGGTGTTAAAACCAAGCCTCGCCCAGGACAACTGGAAGCTGCTAGAGACTGGAAAATGCTGGCAGATGATGGTCAATGGCTTATTTTTCCACCTGAGATTGCCACCACTAACCTTTGACCAGACATTGTCTTGTGGTCTGGATCAGCACGCCTTGTTCATCTGGTAGAGTTAACAGTGCCAATGGGAGGGTGCTGTGGATGAGGCATATGAGAGGAAGAAACTTTGGTATGCTCAACTAGGTGCTGAAGCGGAACAGCAAGGATGGAGAGTCCGGGTTTACCCAGTGGAGGTGGGTTGTCGAGGATTTGTGGCACACTCTACAACCCGGTTTCTCAGAGTCTGTTCCAGTGGTCAAGAGTTGCGTCGCACAGTGAAGAACTTATCTGAAGCAGCAGAAAGGAGCATCAACTGGCTGTGGTCGAGACAGAAAGATTCTGGCTGGGGATCTCAAGCACAATAGAAAGAAAGCAACGCTGATGACCGGATAAGTAAGCTGGGCTGAGTTGAGTGGGGGACGAAGGGGCGGTGATGCTGGGATGCCAGAATCCCTGTCGAGCCCTCTTGAGGTGTCGTGGGCTAGTTGACGAAACACCAAGTATGGAAGGTGCCCACTTGAAGACCCCAGAGATGTACCCTACTTAGCTACTTGCTGATGTACTGGGGAGACCACACTGTGGTTGATCCCTGGAGCCAGCATCACAGCCATCGTGTGTGCTGATCCTTATTACACTTCAGCCATCAACACCAGGCAGAAGAATATCTACATCGTCAGATGCAAAGAAAGCAAATGGATGGAGACACAGATGGATCACATTAGTTTACTGTAAAGCTACGTCTTGGTGTTTATCTTGGCGAGAGCAGAGTTCAAATCAGCATGAAGTTTTAACATCTACTCTCATGTAATGGGAATCCATTACCTTCTTGCAAATTTGTGGTGAAACATCCTTTTACCAATTCATCTATTGCGTCAGTGTTTTTTGTTATTGTTTTTTTTGTCTGAGACGAATTTGGTGCTTCATTCCTGCAAAATTGTACATTATTATATCTTGAAATTCATAATAATGCTAGTGGATTAAGTATAATATATGTGTACAGTTTTATTTCTCACGGACAATGGGGGATTTCAATTTATTGCATCTCCATAATGACAGATTCTCCAATTCACCAAGTGCTGTTTTCTGAGCCGAGTTTAGTACGTAATTTCACCAGAATTCTACAGTCATTTATCTGTAATTCTAAACAATGACAGTCAGGGAGGTCTGAGTGCACAGTCAGATTTTCCATGGACAAAGCAAATTATTTTTTAACGCTGATAGCTTGACCAAGAATTTGAAAGCATCTGATAGCTTGACCGCAGTGATGAGGGAGGCAGTGGCTGTTCTGGAGCGAATGCTATTTTATAGTCTGTTTGGATAGTGTTTGTCATTTTTGGAAGGAAAAAAAAACATGGTCAGCTCTTATACTCATTTTCACTTAGTTTATTTTAGAAATATCGAAGTGAATCAACACGTTATTATTATGTGATAACATTCTTTTTAAAAAATTAAATTAAGTTGCCCTCTAAAAAACAGATGATACGTCAATTTCAGTTCCTGTGCCGCTTGTCAATTTCAGTACAACTCGAGTTGCTGTTTAGCTAGACAGCAAATGGCATCAACAAGCAAAAGTTGCGTCAGGAAAAAGTGAGTGGACATCGACCACCTCCATCCATTCCCAAGTCTATATGTATAATATGAAAACATGTTTATATGCGTGTGTGTGTGTATTATGTTTTACATATTTACCCGTAGCTCAGTTATTATTTTTAATATTTTACTAATTTTGAATGCATTGTCATTTTCTCTTTTTATGGAAACAGCCACTAGAGCCATTGTATTGTTTTTTTAACATGTATTAATAACATTTGTTGATATATTTTTATAGGTGGGGGGAAAAATATGGCATGACCCCCCAGCACCAGCCTGTCATTCACAGAGGCAGCTCATCTCACTGCCACAAAACACAGACGGGCTGTAGAAATAGAAATGTTAACGTTAAAACACTATCTAGACCTGTTTCTGTTAAACGGTGAAAACAATACAATAAAACACCAAAGGGTTCCTTTACTCTACCATGGAATGTAAAGTTTTAACCATCACTTAGGAGTTTAGTGTCTTTCCAATCTTGCATAAAAACTTTCTTAAACTAACTTAACAATATACATTAACACTATTACAATTGTTATGAGGCTTTTTTGACGGCCCTGTTAACCCTTTCCTGCCTAAATAGAATGACCATATATGGGTATGAATTTGACCACTTTGTGTTTTAGTGCTTGTAGTTTGTCAACCTTAAATCAGAAATTAAAACCCAATATATCTACAGAAAGGCATTAAGTAGCTGTTTCCAATGATATAATGTATTTTGTTGTGGAATGTATTATATATTTTTTCATGTAAGCAACATCTCCCAAAAGTATTGAAAAATGTATAATAAATAATATTTATTTTCAAAAAAAGAATAAATAAATCACACAGAAACAAAGAAAAAGTAAACTAATAATAATAATAATAATAAAATACATAGCTTATAATAATAAAAATGACTCGACAGTAGATCAGCACCCCTGGACCTGTAGAACCACAGAAACAGATGTTTTAAATTGACAAGTATCTTGATGAATGTGCGGTGAACTCAGCTAAAATGGCGGCATCTGTGATTCGTCCTCGTAATTATAATATTATATGTCCCACCCACCCTAGCCCTAAACCAATTGTATGGAGACATGGCCCATAGTTATGGCTATGACCCGTGCAAAAAAAAACAAACAAGATTGGTGATTAGACGGCTGAGATATGACATGAAAGGTTATCGATACTATACAATCGACTTTAAAGCGCTTAAACAAAAACAAGGGTTAAACAAAAAGAAAGGAGAGTTTTTAACATTAATTACCTGGCAAAATGTCAATCTATGGGGGACTGTATTTGACGATGCCAGAAATTGTGGCCGAACAGTCGATGCCGCCTAATCGGGATCCTGATAATCAGGATTTCTGCTTAAATGGGATACAACTCTGGGAGACTGTTCTTCCCAATGGGACGTGGGACTTTTTTCTTTTCAATAAGAATCAAAAAAATGTGACTAAGGTTGTCTCAACTGCCTCTCATTTAATTGGGGCAGTCGCTTATTCTGGATATTTTTCCTTCTTCCATGCGTCCCAATAAAGCGGTGCAGACTGTATATAATTGCCAAAATTTGCCACCTTGCCAGAAATTGCCACTCTTGTATATTCCATTGGGTACAGACGGTAGTGAATTGTAGCAAGTTGTATCCTGAGGTCGGAAAATGCCACTTGTATATTCTGTAGCCAAATTGTCCCTCCCCTGAGTCACATGAATCTGTTGCTATGTGCGTCATAGCCTTAGAGTCCTGTCCAGAGTCAGTTTGAATTAATTGTTACCTCAGAACTTGACACCTGACAGGGAATTCTTTGACTCTGTCATTTTGCTTCCTACTTTCACCTGAAGAAGAGACCTGTGAGGTCATAAAAACATAAGAAAGGTTACAAACGAGAGGAGGCCCTTCGGCCCATCTTGCTCTGTTGGTTGTTAGTAGCTTATTGTTGCTCTCTCTGGTGCTACTTGTTATCTCAAAGGTGATGTGTTGGGTGGCTTTTAATTTTACCTGCTGTTTAATATGGCTGTTTGATACCAAGATTGCTCCAAAATGATTGAATGCAAATTTTACTAACCTGTCATATAAATATGCACTCATTTGATTTTGGAGATGATCCTATCAAAGGATCATCAATAGTATAGATGTGGATACTGAGGATCGAACCATGGTCTCTGCATACTGTATGCGATGCCAAAATATAAAAGGCTCATTTTTAGACAGATGAGCCTTCATAGCCAGAGGGTTCATTGCAAATTGTTGCTGTTTGTGTTTAATCCCTGTATACATACCATAGAAAGACAAAGATCATGGACAGCCAATATTCATACTGACACAGCCCTGTTGCTCTTGTTTTCTGCAGCAACAGCACACCAAGCAGTACGGAAAGATCTTCAGGTCTCATTTTGGCCCCCAGTTTGTGGTGTCCATTGCTGACAAAGACATGGTGGCTCAGGTGCTGAGAGCTGAGAGCGAGGCGCCCCAGAGAGCCAACATGGAGTCCTGGAAAGAGTATCGTGACCTGAGGGGCAGGGCTACTGGCCTTATTTCTGCGTGAGTATCTCCTGTTTAGAAAGAGGTAGCATCTCATACATCAGCTACTTTATAAAGTATGAAAATATCATCTCTAGATGTTCCCTACCAGTGCAACAGATACTTTTGGGAAGAAAAAGGCCTTTTTCATTTGTTTTGTTTTGCACACTTTTAACATCTATTTGTATAACCTTCTGTTGCTGCAAGTCTTAGCACCAGCTTGTCTATCAATATTTATTTCTTATATAGCACCTTTTACAATAAATCGCCTCAAAGCGCTTAACAGATAAGCAGCAACATGCAAAACAATTTGGAGAAAAAGATATACGATGGTAAAATACCCCTTTAAATGACATACAGTAAAGTGGTTGGTCAATTTAATTATTACTTTTAAAAAGCAGTGATAAAAATAAGTAATATAAAATAGGATGACTCGCTGAAGGATATAGTTGATAATCAAACTGGTTAGCAGTGACAGAGCGCTATGGATACCGAGTGTCCCAATCTGATGGTGTCAGTCTGTATGTCACTCTAAATGTATGTGCTTATCCAATAAAACTGATGAAGGACACCCTTTATAGAGTTGTTGGAAGTATCGGAATCTGTGGGGTAAATCCTCTGAGGTAGGATTTATTTTTTTGGTGGGTGGGGGGCGTATATAACTGACATATTTGCTACAAGAAATTATTATTAATAATAATAATAATAATAATAATAATAATAATAATAATATTATTATTATTATTATTATTATTATTATTATTATTTATTTATTTATTTATTTATTTCTTAGCAGACGCCCTTATCCAGGGCGACTTACAGTCGTAAACAAATACATTTCAAGAATCACAGTGCAAGTGATAATACAATTAAGAGGAAGATAAATAAAATGATAAATACAATGACTTTGATTCAAGCAAGTACAAGTGTGACAAAATACAATTCAATAATACAGCAGATAAGTGTCAGTGATAGTTACATCAAGATATAATTAAATACAAAATACTACAGATTAAACACTTGGCAGATTACAGTACTCTGAAGTACAGGATTAAATGCAGTAAAATAGGGGGCAGATAAGAGCAAGTAAAGCGCATTTAAGGAAGGGTGATAAGTGTCCCAGGGGAAAAACAGGTGCTTTCTACAGGTGCTTTCTGAAGAGGTGAGTCTTGAGGAGGCGCCGGAATGTGGTCAGGGACTGGGCAGTCCTGACATCTGTAGGAAGGTCATTCCACCACTGCGGGGCGAGGGTGGAGAAGGAGCGGGCTCTGGAGGCAGGGGAGCGTAGAGGAGGTAGAGCCGGTCTTCTAATGCAGGCGGAGCGGAGAGGTCGAGTGGGGGTGTAGGGAGAGTTGAGGGTCTGTTGGTAGCTGGGTGCAGTCTGGTCAAGGCATCTGTAGGCTAGTACAAGAGTCTTGAACTGGATGCGAGCGGTGATCGGGAGCCAGTGGAGTGAGCGGAGTAGTGGAGTTGCGTGGGAGAAGCGAGGCAGAGAGAACACCAGGCGAGCAGCGGAGTTCTGGATGAGCTGGAGCGGACGGATGGCGGACGCAGGGAGGCCAGCCAGGAGGGAGTTGCAGTAGTCTAGGCGGGAGAGTACAAAGGCCTGGACCAGGAGCTGGGTGGCGTAGTTGGTGAGGAAGGGTCGGATTCTTCGGATGTTGCTCAGGAAGAATCGGCAAGTGCATGCCAGAGTGGAGATGTGCTGGGAATAAGAGAGGCAGGGGTCCAGGGTGACTCCAAGATTCTTAGCGGAGGATGAGGGAAAGAGTGTGGTAGATTCCAGAGGAACAGAGATAGAGAGATCAGAGGAGGGGGAGGAGGAGGGAAAGAAAAGGAGGTCAGATTTAGAGGTTGAGTTTGAGGTGGTGCGAATGCATCCAGGAGGAAATAGCAGACAGACAGGTAGCGATCACGGGAGGGATGGTGGAGTCAGAGGTGGGGAAGGAGAGGAAAATCTGAGCATCATCAGCATAGAAATGGTATGAGAAACCATAGGATGTGATGAGGGGGCCCAGGGAGCGGGTGTAGAGAGAGAACAGGAGAGGACCCAAGACTGACCCTCGGGGGACTCCTGTTGAGAGAGGGGGAGGTATGGAGGATGCTCCACGCCAGGTTACCTGGTAAGTGCGGTTGGAGAGGTAGGAGGAGAACCAGGCCAGAGCAGTGCCAGAGATTCCCAGGTCAGCAAGGGAGGATAGTAGAATAGAGTGATTGACAGTGTCAAAGGCAGCAGAGAGGTTGAGGAGAATTAGGACAGAGGAGAGAGAGGCAGCTCGGGCAGAGTTTAGTGAGTTGGTGACAGACAGGAGGCGGTTTCAGTGGAGTGAGCAGAGCGGAAGCCAGATTGGATAGGGTCGAGCAGAGAGTGGTTGGACAGGAAAGCAGAGAGCTGGCGGTGTACAGTCCGCTCGAGGGTTTTGGAGAGGAAGGGTAGGAGGGAGACAGGACGGTGGCTCTGGAAGGACGTGGGGTCGAGGGTAGGTTTTTTGAGGAGGGGAGTGATAGAGGCTTTTTTGAAGGCAGAGGGAAAGAGACCAGAAAGGAGAGAGGTGTTGAGAAGGGAGGAGATGAAGGGAAGTAGAACAGGAGCAGCAGCTTGAATTATTCCACAAACTGTCCTGTTTTTTTATTTTTATAAACCAGTGCTGAACAATACAATTTGTGTTTTCATCAGAATCAGACAATAGGTTTTTATTTCACATACTGTGGATGGAGCTTACCCCCATTAGCAATAGAAGTCTCACACTTGCAGTTTTGCCAGAAAGCAGGTGCCCTCCGTCTGGAGTAAGCGTGTTACTGACATGCCTTGTTCACTGTGCACAGCGAGGGCCAGGACTGGCTGAAGATGCGCAGCGTCCTGAGGCAGAAGATCATGAAGCCCAAAGACGTGGCAGTGTTCTCCAACGATGTGAACGCAGTGGTGACAGACCTGATCAAGAGGATCCACAGTCTGCGGAGCCAGGCGGCTGACGGCGAGACCGTGAACAACATCAACGATCTGTACTTCAAATACGCCATGGAAGGTGAGAGGCACTATGCTGTTCACAGTGAAAGGTCCCATGTGTGTGTTACGTTATCCCTTAGCCTGTCTGTATGTTGCACTTGTTTATGCTTTCAGAGAGCTGACTGATAAGATTTGATCACATCATTCTTTGGTGATTTGCACCAGCACTGCATCTCTGAGCCGTTCCTCTGTTTCAGGAGTTGCCTCCATACTGTACGAGGCCAGGCTGGGCTGCCTGCAGAGTGAAATCCCCCAGCAAAGCCTGGAGTACATCGCGGCCCTCCACCTGATGTTCAGCATGTTTAAGACCACCATGTATGCAGGGGCCATCCCAAAGTGGCTCCGCGTAATCATCCCCAAACCCTGGATCGAGTTCTGCAACTCTTGGGACGGGCTGTTTAAATTCAGTAAGAATACACCCTTTATAGCATACAATATACCCTGGTACTGATGGGGAGAAACAGCCACCTGAAGTTTCTTTATTGATTGTATTGTAGTTGATAACTAGTAAGAAAATGGATTAACTTTTATACTTTTAATTTCCAAGAAAATGCATGCTGTATATTGTCACTTTTACACCAAGCGCTGTGTACACCCTGCTTTAAACTAAAGACTTGACAAGCTATAATTCATAGAAGCGGGCTTGTAAACATGTGCATTACAAATCGGTAATCTAATCTAGTGGGTTCGGATTGCAATGATGTCACCCTGAAAAGCCTTGCTAGTGTTACCTGTGTGTGATGCACTCCACAACTCAACACAGAAAGTAAGTGGAGTGCTGATGCACCGAGTGAACATTGGGGTGTGTGTGTGCGCAGGTCAGATTCACGTAGACAAGAAGCTGTCGGAGATTCAGGCGCAGCTGGACGCTGGGGAGGAGGTGGAAGGAGGGTTGCTGACCCACTTGCTGGTCAGCAAGGAGATGACTTTGGAGGAGATCTATGCCAATGTGACAGAGATGCTGCTGGCTGGAGTGGACACGGTACAGCTCCTAAATCATTAGTGTGGGACTTCCTAGACTTCTAACTGACACACCATGCTTTGTACACTTGTCTACTTCAAAGCAATCTTCAGGAATATGTTGGATAATGTACATATGTTGGATAAGGTACTTCAGAAATACAATCGGCACACACAAAGTGAAAAAATGCATTAGCAGTTTCAAGTGTATTCTAAACTGTGCAACTGGTAACTAGGATTCAACAGGCTCTGAAGTATAAATTCAGTACTGGCGCACCGGAAATCGGGACCGCTTGTTTTATTATTGTAAAGATCATAAAAACATAAGGGCAATCAAAAAAAATTAAAATAAATGAAGTAGTTTCTTACCATTGAAACATCACTGAGGATAAATGATGAGTATAAACAGAGTTCATCAATAACCGACAAATGCTGATACTGTACAAGTATATTTTACTATTTGTGAAACTTCTCTAATAGAACTTGTAACGGGGATGTGTTGCATGCGTGGGTCATCACTGAATAATAATAATAATGAGTCAGACACAGAGCAGTGGGTGTTGACACGCTGCACAGGGGTGCAGATTTAATAAACACAGGTGCTGCCACTAGGATAGCAGCAATGGAAGCCCTACAGATTTAATAAAGAAAACAAAACAAAGCTAAAAATAAGTTTGCCACACAAGGCCAGGAACCTACTACACTACGTTATCCTCTCTATACTGGTTAGGATCAACATCTCCTAAACTAACCTACTGCTGTTGCTTCCGAAGTCCCGGCCTCCCAGAGACTCCGGGTCTTTACGACAGTCCTGGCTGGGCAGAGCCTTCACAGCACCGTCTTGCAGTTGAAGGGTTCCGTGGTAGTTATCCTGCAGAGCCGAAGCATTCCTCGATGTGAACAAAGCGCCTGTCGGTGTAGCATGGCGGTGCAGACGCTTCTTGAGCTGCTCGCAGCCTCCCCAGGCACACCCCCATTGCCAATCCAGACCTCACGATCAGCTCAGCGCCGGGCGAGCCTACCTGCTCAATTGGTTGCCTAGCAACGCGTCTCCTTTTACGCGTCCCAGCTGCACACATCCACAAAAGAACCAGCGACAGGGCCCTCCCTATCACAAACTATACACCAATTATTGTATAATACTACTACTTAAACCGTACAGCAACTTTAAAATCAATTGCATGACTGACTACATTTCATTCTGTATGGTGCATTTCAATGGGTGGAGGCCAGGGCTGTGGGTTTTAAGTGACTATGATTATGTGTGTGTTTCCCTGTTCCCAGACGTCCTTCACTCTGTCCTGGAGCAGCTACCTCTTGGCCAGGCACCCCCAGGTCCAGCAGGCTGTGTACGATGAGGTGGTCCGTAATCTGGGCCGCTACCAGGCTCCCATCGCCGAGGACATCTCCCAGCTGCCGTTGATCCGAGGGGTCGTCAAGGAGACGCTCCGGTACATGTCCTGTCCACACCTCGCTGCAACAATAAATGTCACGTGACTCCATTGCTTGATTTGATGTACAGTGGGGAGTGAACCGAATGGCTGCACAGTGTGCTGCAGTTCTATTGGGGTGTAGAGTATGGGCTGCACAGTGTGCTGCAGTTCTATTGGGGTGTAGAGTATGGGCTGCACAGTGTACTGCAGTTCTATTGGGGTGTAGAGTATGGGCTGCACAGTGTGCTGCAGTTCTATTGGGGTGTAGAGTATGGGCTGCACAGTGTACTGCAGTTCTGTTGGGGTGTAGAGTATGGGCTGCACAGTGTGCTGCAGTTCTATTGGGGTGTAGAGTATGGGCTGCACAGTGTGCTGCAGTTCTATTGGGGTGTAGAGTATGGGCTGCACAGTGTGCTGCAGTTCTATTGGGGTGTAGAGTATGGGCTGCACAGTGTACTGCAGTTCTATTGGGGTGTAGAGTATGGGCTGCACAGTGTGCTGCAGTTCTATTGGGGTGTAGAGTATGGGCTGCACAGTGTACTGCAGTTCTGTTGGGGTGTAGAGTATGGGCTGCACAGTGTGCTGCAGTTCTGTTGGGGTGTAGAGTATGGGCTGCACAGTGTGCTGCAGTTCTATTGGGGTGTAGAGTATGGGCTGCACAGTGTGCTGCAGTTCTATTGGGGTGTATAGTGCACAGTAAGGCAGGAACAACAAAGAACTGCATTTAAGTGTTTTTCTTTTTTTTTTTTTTTACTGCACTCAAAAGCAACCCAACAAAATACAAACAAAAGGATGCCATAAGCTGGCTCCCCCTTTTTATTTCTTGTGCTGAAAATAGATATATGATTTTATTTAATAAAATCTAATTTAAGATACTGTTGCTTCCACTTCCTCTGCTGTAGGTCAGGTTGACTGCAGTATACCGCAGGAATTTTTTAGCCTTAGACTGTACTGAACAACACCTGGAGTACACTTTGTGCATTTAGATTTGTCCATATATAAGATGGGTGCCTTTTTGTTCCCCAAATTCTCAGCACTTTGATTCCTGAAGAGTACAAAAGAAGGCTGTTTTGTAACTGCACTCCATTTGATCTGACCACACATGGTGAAATTGAAAGAACTCTCCTGGGATGTGTGCCAGAGAGTAGATCAGAGGCATTATTAAAATGGCATGGGTTACAAGGAGATTACTGCCTGATTTTAGACCTGGTACTTGCTTTCTCCACAGGCTCTTCCCAGTGCTGCCTGGCAATGGAAGGGTAATGCATGAGGACATGGTGGTGGGAGGATACCTCATTCCTAAAGGGGTAAGTGTATTTTCCTTCATTTGTGGTTGATGCACTAACCAGAGAAAAAGGTTATAGTAGGATTTATATGCATACAAAAGAAGATGCAACTTGAGGATTATTTATATAGTAACAACATTATATTGTCTTTAATTAGTTCCTATTTGAAGGGCATTAAACACAGATTTTGTTGCTAGCAAATACATGACCTACTTGTTGGATCTAAACAGGTATTCTTCTTCTTAATAAAGGGCGAGTGTTGAAATTGGGGTTTTAAAGAGACCCATAAAAAGCCCCTGTTCCCTTCTCTTTGTCCCAGACCCAGCTGGCCCTGTGTCACTACTCCACATCGTACGAAGATGAGTGCTTCCCAGCTGCATTGGAATTCCGTCCAGAGCGCTGGGTGCGCAAGGACAACATGGATCGAGTGGATAACTTTGGATCCATCCCCTTCGGCTACGGAATCAGGAGCTGCATCGGCAAGAGGATCGCAGAGCTGGAGCTACACCTGGCACTCGTGCAGGTAAAGGCAGGCATTATTACAAGTGCTGTGAAATGAAGAACTAAATTCATCTACCTGTATTACAAGTGCTGTGAAGGCAAGAACTAGATTCACAAACCCAGATTTACCAGGCTTCTAATTTAGACGTTTGTGAACAGGTGGCACACAATGAAGCAAGTTTTATAGGAAAGGCTTAAATAACAGAAAGAAAACCTTCTCGGTGATTGAGGCCCCTTGATTTGAAGCAAATGTAAATGGTTTTCAAGAATACAAAAAAAAACAACACTTTGTTTATAAAAGTTTACCATAGTAAATGCATAGCAAAGTGTAACAGAGCTTATATAAGCATTGCAAAGCACAAAGGTATGGTAAAGCATATTAAAAAAAGACATGGTAAACTATTGTAAATGCCATGTATAAAGATGAGGGCAGCATGGAAAACTACCAAGGGTCCTCTCTACATTTGGTGTTTATTAATGTTCTATCCCTCTCAGGAAATGTGCCAGGCTTGAGCCATTCTTTCTGTATTCCAGCATTGAATCACAGTCTTTTTTTGCAATGGCAATGGACAATAGAACAATGAATTGACAGCCTTTGATGTTTCTATCCCAGATGCTCCAGAATTTCCGGATTGACGTGTCTCCCCACTCCAGGCCTGTTCATGCCAAGACCCATGGACTCCTGGCTCCAGCGGCTCCCATCAACCTGAGGTTTGTCGACCGGGAGTAGTGGGGACGCAGCTGGTGTATGGCCTGAAGAGGCTCATCTTTTCATTAAAGATTCACTTTCAAAAAAAAAATAATAATAATAATAATTTGAAAGAAATTTCCAGAAACTGCACCTTAACATGGACTTGAGATGTTGGCCTCTTGCTGTAAACTAAAGTGCTGATACAGCTGTGTATTTAGCCTCTTCCTTTTTGAAAGTGCAGACACTTGCCATTCAAAATAAAAGCAGTTCAGAGTCTAAAGAAGAGCTCTCTCTCTCTCTCTCTCTCTCTCTCTCTCTCCCTAGTCCAGATATCTGAGGTCTTGTTTTCTGTAAAATGTGGCTGTGGGTTGTCAGCAGCAACATGTGTCTAATAATCTTTAAAAATTATTTAAAGGAGGCCCATCATTAGTTTTCCAGTAGTCCCTCGGTGAAAACAGGCTTTTCTATGTTGTGGACTGAAAGTTGCTACAGCAGAGCATCTATCCTGCCTTGAATAAGCTAGCTTCTGAAAAGCCTTTTTTGTATATAATGTAAGTGCTTTCTTAAGTAGATGTTTGAGCTTTATTTTTACTTTCTCCGTTAGTATAAACCAATCGTCCTCTACTGCCCCCTATTGGCTAAAAAATGTTACTGCACCAGTTGCACCATTTGTATTATTTAATGGAGACCCAGGAGTGCAGTATTAGTGTCATAAAATGAGTCTGTCTGCTATATTGTATTGTATAATATTTATGTAGTTATTTTGTTTAATAAAGTATTTACTCTATTCATGGTGTGGTGTTTCTTGAATGGTCATTTTGAATTATTATTCATGGTAATACCTGGGAAAGCCTCAATATGTTGTACTGAGCATTTCAATATGTATAGTTTTTGGACAAAAACATTGAAAAAATATATTTTGAGCAAAAATGACTAATTAGGAAGGCAGGAATAGCACAAACTAAAAACATGAATTAGGTTTTGGGTATTTGAAGTCAAGAATGAATAATATTTAATTCTACAATATTAGAGCTAACCGACGGCTCACTCGCGCTACTGCCACCTGTCAGACTGTCTCCCCACAAACACAGCAATGGGAGAACCTGCTGTGACACAGCCGAAAGGACCCTGGCCATACAGACAAGGCTCATTTGCATGAGCGGCAGAGCAATGCATGCTGGGGGACACTGTTGTGATTGTTTAGCACCTCTACCGAACCGGGACACTATTTTATGTACAAAGTCGTTTTAATGCCTGTTTTTGACTTGCCCTGTCCTGTGTGTCTGCTGTTAAATTGAGTGTGTGAGAGTCACACCCCGTCCATGTGTTTCCCCGTGTGGCTCTCTGGCTTTTCTGTCCTTTTAAGGATTGTTTGGAATTGCCATCCCTCTTCATCCTGAACCAAAATATTATATATTAAAACAGGCATTGATAATTAATTTATTTATTTTTGGTAGTTTCTTACTACAATTGTAGTATGCCACCATTTTGTTATTTTTTTAACCAAAGATCAGGAGTATGAATGGAGGTTATAGGTTGTGGGACATAACTACATAAACATGGTAAAGTCAGATAGATAATAGCTAAGGCAGTGTTTTAATGTCTCTGATCTAACATCAGCTGGGTCACAGCCCCCAGCAGGATGGACAAGCCTAGTTTTTTAAGGTTGCATGGTGCGATAACCAAGAGATGCAATCGTATTGCATGTTGTGATAACCAAGCGATGCAGTTATCACAACCTGCAATACAATTGAATCTCCTGGTTATCACAACCTGCAATAAGGTTGCAGAAACACATTTTATTGTAAACTGTTTTTTTTGTTTGAAGAAAACAAAATTATATCTAGTACTACACTTGGTTTAAGATACCTCTAGTTGATATCCATGCTTTCAGATAGTGTTGCACTTGCTTGATCATTTCACCTGGAGGGTGAAATTCTCCTCACCCCTTCACTGGCTTCGTTCCTGTCAAAACTAGCCAGCTGCTTCCCCTATTGTGACATGTGACATGCTTGCAGCTAGATATATGCTTTTACCCAGTGACCCTGCAGAGGTGAAATTACCCTATAGCTCTCTCTCTCTCTCTCTCTCTCTCTCTCTCTCTCTCTCTCTCTCTCTCTCTCTCTCTCTCTCTCTCTCTCTCTCTCTATATATATATATATATATATATATATATATATATATATATATATATATATTATTATTTATTTCTTAGCAGACACCCTTATCCAGGGCGACTTACAATCGTAAGCAAATACATTTCAAGTATCACAGTACAAGTAATAATACAATTAAGAGCAAGATAAATACATACACAAACTGCTGTATAGATTTGTGTATTGGTGAAACCTAAGAGGAAAAACACAATTTAATTACAACTTGATTATTAGCAGAAATGCATTTATGAAACATTTAGACCCATTTTGACCCTTCCTATTATCTTAACTTTTTTAAATATACAGTATTTGTAGTAGAAAGATTGTACTGTTGTTGAAATGTTTTTATGTTTTCAACATAGAAGTACGTTCATAGTTAGTATAGAAGAGGAAACGGGGTCTATTCAATTCATGTACAAAGGATCGTAATACTGTCATTTTTTTGTTAATTACGGGCATTTATAAAAATTGAACATATAACAGTGTATGTTAGTTCTTCAATGTATTTCTGTTGGAGGCTCCTATATTAATGATTTAATGAATGGCATTATTTAGATCCAACGTTGTTTAGACGAAGTGCAAACCCTGCAGTCTGTGAAGGCTCCTTATTTATATCTTTGATGGTGGAAATTATCCCACCATGACTCATGTACTACCTGGATCATCTCCTGGTTTCTGCACATTGTGGAGCAGGATACATGACTCACTTTTAAGAAAGCAATGACTGTGGTGGAGCCAGATTATTCACATCGAAAGTGAAACAGAGACTGTTTTTGCTTTAGTCTGGTGCAAAGAAGAAATGGCATTTCCTTTTCTAAAACTGATACTGCATGTGCAGCGTCTTAACTTTCTATTTCCCCTGTCAGACAGAGAAAACAATTCTGAATGTTCATTTTAAGCACATGCAAGAGAAGTTCTCTGTAGTTCAGATTTTTCCAATACTACAAATCGCATTGCAAATGCTTTCTTGGCAAGACCTCCACATCTCTGAAAAAAACACAGAACTCCGTCTTCTAGACATTCCCCTCTAAGTTTTCCATAATAAACTCATTGCAGAGTTTAATAAAGCATAGTGAAAGTATGGTAAATCATATAGATACGCACTGTAAAGACCATTGAGGTAGAAACCTCAGCAAATGCACTATAAGAGTATTTTATCCCACTTTTTCTACCCAACAAGTAGGTAATGTATTGTGCTTTTTTCACTTTTTAATATTAGTTTAGGTTCTCTGACTTGAGTGGCTCCCCTGTTTGTTGGGTTAGTCATGCAGTCGGGACTCCAGGTTTGGGGTCCTGGATGGGCCAAGTTGCTGGTTGCCAGTTCAATGCCTTTCTAGAAGTTGGGAAACTCTAATACCTGCGGACAAAGACGAGAGCAGCCACAATATGGGCAACTAATCTGAAAGGAATTTAAACCATTTTAATGAGCAAGAAACAGCTTACAGGAAGGAGCAGATCAGTATTTTCAGACTGGTGTTTTCAAATGATCCGGGAAAGGGCCTGTACTTTTATCAGTATTTATTACCCCGTCAAAGAAAAATATGAATCTGTGAATCATAAAGGGGCGTTCCGTTACAGTGTGGGTATCCGCGGAGAGACGAGAGAAACAGGGTTTGCAGTTGAAATGCCACTACGGCATCCAGGTTTTATTAATAAACAATCAGGCAGTTGCAGTTGTTGGTGGCCGCCACTAGGGTACTAACAATGGTAGTCCTAGCGCGGACGGACATATACACAGGTGTACATAGTTACACAAAGGCAAAACAAACACAGTGGGTAAAACAGCTACGAAAATAAAAGGTGACCAAACACGGGCCGTGCGCTGCTCCCAATAAAAGGGAGGTCCCGCTCCAGGAACCTTCTCCCTACACAAACTTAATGAACTTGGGAGGGATTAAAATCCACTAAATTAATCCCTACCCTAAAGTTGTAGCAATTATCCTGGTTAAACACGGTGATAATAACACACACACAAAAACAAACAAACAAAGGACTGGCTTTCCAGTCCCTTTTTAAAGGCAGGTGACCAGGGTTAATCAATAATCAATTAGTCAATTAACACCTGGCCACCTGTTGCACATTAAACTTCAATAAGGCTGGGAGGGAAGTCTAACCTCCCAGCCCTGCCATATTTAGCAAATACTTTGTGACTAAAGTTACACATTTTTATTTTCAAACCAAACCCCAATGTATTATTTACAGGGGCAGGCCTCCGTCCTGCCACAGTACCCATAATTTAAAAGCAGATGTCTGAACAATGGCCTGTATAATCTTAGTGTTGCTGATATTACAACAAGGCACATTCCTTGTAAATTATTATTCTATTAACTTTTGTTTAAAAGGATATTGGGTTTCCCTTCATGTATGGTTGTATAACCGCCCCAATTTGATTGTCACCCTCATGAACCTATCACAGGGGGAATCTGTGGAACCCAGTCTGACTGATCTCCATCTGGCCTTGTGGTGTGCCTAACCAGTAGGGGTTGCTATGGTGAGGTAGCTTCACATTTTTTTTTGCCATCACTTATTATAATGACTCTAAAGCTGTTTGTGTGCTTGAACCCCTGAAAGCACCTTAACACAGAAAGAAATACAGTATCGAAAGTAATTGCAATAGCAGCCACTCAGAAAGATGGCAAACATAATAGAAATGTAAGTGGGGACTTCCATTTACAACAGCTTGCTCTTTAACAAGCACTATTGTGATAGATTGCAAATGTTTACCTAATTTTAGGTTGGTGGAAATGAATATGCTGTGAATTATACTTGCATGTGGAAATCTAAGGAATTGACGTAACAGATAAAAAATGTTGTTTTTATTGATTAGACAGCTCTAATACAGACATGACTACAGCACCTGCTATTATGCCCCACAGTGGAGGTGGTCATATGTACATGTGTATGTCAAACTTCACACATTTTCCATCTATCTGGAGAACCTCCTATCTAATAGTTATGAAACTTGGTATTAACATTAATTAGCATAAGTAAGTGAGAACCTCATAATGTGAGGATATAGGGTGTTTGTGTGTGTGTGTGTGTGTGTGTGTGTGTGTGTGTCTGTACCACCATCTATCTGTATAGAACACTTACATTATTGCATTTAAGGGTGGCACTGTGGCATGGTGGTTAGTGCTGTTGCCTCACAGCTGCAGGATCCTTGGTTTGATTCCGGCCTCGGGTCTGTCTGTGTGGAGTTTGCGTGTTACCCCCGTGTTCGCGTGGGTTTTCTCTGTATACTCCAGTTTCCTCCCACAGTCCAAAGACATGCTGGCTAGGTGGATTGGACTCTCTAAACTGCCCCTTAGTTGCCCTGCAATGGACTGGCATCCCGTCCAGGGTGTAGTCTCGCTTTGTGCCCTATGTCTGCTGGATTAGGCTCCGGCTCACCGCAACCCTCTGTAGGAAAAACAGTTACAGATAATGGATGGATTATTGCATATATCTGGCTAATTTATTTTCAGCATGAGAAGAGCTGCAGTACTTGCTCTACACTAAGCCAATTAGAAACCCGGTTGGCATTATAAAAGCCAATCGTATACTTGGACAGAGAGGAAGGTAGCAAGACATCCAACTCACCACTCAATAAATCAGGAAAAAGAGGTCAAATCTCAGAGTGCACTTAGAACATGAAAATATAATAATATTTACGAACAACACAAGGCCATTTGGCTCACCTAAGCTCGTCTGGTTCCAAGTAGCTTAACTCAGAACTTTGTCAAGTTGGGTTTAAAGGATCCAAGTGATTCTGCCTCAACAACACAACTTGGTAGCCCAATCCATACCCTCATTTCTGTGTGAAGAAGTGTCTCCTTCTGTCTGTCCTGTCTATCTCCACTTAATTTCAAACTGTGTTCACTGGTCCTGGTTTCCATACTCCCTTATAAAAGTGTACTACAGTATTTTTGCATGGCATTTTTGCAGTTTTACCATGCTTTTCCTGTGGTTATACTATGCATTTACTATAGTTTACTATGGTTTACCATATTCATTTATATGCTTTACCATACCTTACTATTCTTTACAATGCTTACCTATGCTTTATCCTGCTTTCACTATGCTTTAATACACGTTTTACAAAGGCTGCACCTAAAGTATTTGTTAGGGTCAAGTTCTTTTAAGATTTGAAAGACTTCAAACATCCCCCCTCATTTAAGCCCTGGGGTTACTCTGGTTGTTCGTCGCTGGACTCTTCTGCAGGGCCACAATGTCCCTTTAGTGCTGTGGTGACCTGAATTGGAGAAATATTCCAAGTGTGGTCCCAGCGGTGCATTATACTGCCTCATTATAACCTCCTTGGATTTGTACTCTACACTTTTGGCTTTACACCCAAACATTTTGTTTGCCTTTTTGGTTGCTTTTTCACTGTCTGGCTGCTGATAGCAGTGGGTCTAATTACAACACACACTTGTTGACATTGAATTTCATTTGCCACATTTCTGCTCAGTACTGTATGTGGTCTAAATCTTTTTGGATTTCCTGTGTGGCTGAAAATGTGTCAGCTTACTGTATAGAGCTTTAAAAAAAACTGTATCTGACAAACAAGGTACATTTGCTTTTTTAAAAGAGCGGCTGTTAATTGAAGATGCGATACAGTACCTGGTGCAGAACTAAATGTTTGTATTGCAAGGTTGTTTCAAATATAGAGGGGACAAAATCTATATTACATACATACAAGGGCGGAGGCTTTATTAGAAATTATTAAGAAGAAAATATGCACTCTTACACTATACTATTCACCCAAGTACTGTCTGCTGTGATCTGTTGTGCACTATGTAATGCCTGGAGCTGTTAGTTAGTAAACTGTAACATGGATACATGCAAAGAGTTATTTAAAATGACAGGCCAGAGCCTAGGTAGCAAATACAAAAGAAGAATAAACATTACCTCAAAACTTTTTATTTTGTTTCTTTTGGTTCTAACACAGAGGTCTCTTCAATCTGCTGTCTTGTGCTCATGACAATGTCTTGAAACAGTGAGATAAGAAAGAACATAAGAAAGTTTACAAACGAGAGGAGGCCATTCAGCCCATCTTGCTCGTTTGGTTGTTAGTAGCTTATTGATCCCAGAATCTCATCAAGCAGCTTCTTGAAGGATCCCAGGGTGTCAGCTTCAACAACATTACTGGGGAGTTGGTTCCAGACCCTCACAATTCTCTGTGTAAAAAAGTGCCTCCTATTTTCTGTTCTGAATGCCCCTTTATCTAATCTCCATTTGTGACCCCTGGTCCTTGTTTCTTTTAGGTCAAAGAAGTCCCTGGGTCGACATTGTCTATACCTTTTAGGATTTTGAATGTTTGAATCAGATGCATGCGTAGTCCTCTTTGTTCAAGACTGAATAGATTCAATTCTTTTAGCCTGTCTGCATATGACAGGCCTTTTAAACCCGGGATAATTCTGGTTGCTCTTCTTTGCACTCTTACTAGAGCAGCAATATCCTTTTTGTAACGAGGTGACTGAACACAATATTCTAGGTGAGGTCTTACTAATGCATTGTAAAGTTTTAACAATTCTTCCCTTGATTTAAATTCAACACTTCTCACAATATATCCGAGCATCTTGTTGGCCTTTTTTATAGCTTCCCCACATTGTCTAGATGAAGACATTTCTGAGTCAACATAAACTCCTCGGTCTTTTTCATAGTTTCTTTCTTCAATTTCAGTATCTCCCATATGATATTTATAATGCACATTTTTATTGCCTGCATGCAATACTTTACACTTTTCTCGATTAAATGTCATTTGCCATGTGTCTGCCCAGTTCTGAATGCTGTCTAGATCATTTTGAATGACCTTTGCTGCTGCAACAGTGTTTGCCACTCCTCCTATTTTTGTGTCATCTGAAATTTAACAAGTTTGCATACTATACCAGAATCTAAATCATGAATGTAGATTAGGAATAGCAGAGGACCTAATACTGATCCCTGTGGTACACCACGGGTTACGTCGCTCCATTTTGAGGTTTCTCCTCTAATCAGTACTTTCTGTTTTCTACATGTTAACCACTCCCTAATCCATGTGCATGCATTTCCTTGAATCCCTACTGCGTTCAGTTTGAGAATTAATCTTTTATGCGGGACTTTGTCAAAAGCTTTCTGGAAATCTAAATAAACCATGTTGTATGCTTTGCAATTATCCATTTTCAATGTTGCATCCTCAAAAAAGTCAAGTAGGTTAGTTAGACACGATCTCCCTTTCCTAAAACCATGCTGACTGTCTCCCAGGATATTGTTACCATATAGGTAATTTTCCATTTTGGATCTTATTATAGTTTCCATAAGTTTACATATAATAGAAGTCAGGCTTATTGGTCTGTAGTTACCTGGTTCGGTTGTGTCTCCCTTTTTTTGGATGTGGATATGACACACAGTATTCCAAAATGCAAGTCAGAGATACCATTTACATAACAGATTGATTAATCAGGCATGTCTTTAGTCCATTAATTGTACACAGAAGTGAGTGTGTGCTGCATATCTCAGTTATTCGTTTATGTCGAACCCCTGTAATGCATCCATTATTCACTCTGACACATGCTGACATATCTCATTTACTCTGCACGCTGATGTTCGTATTAGAGGGCGAACCTCAAATATTTTGCCCTCCTGCTGAGGTTATTTTCTGCATATCCAATTAAATTGCCCTGCCTCTTTAAGAGGCCGTCCCCTGCTCATCATTACGTTTGTTTCCCTTTGTGAAGTGCTCTGCCCCTTTAAGAGGCTTTCCCTGTCATACGCGTTCTTCCCTGTGGAGAGTATTACGGTACCTTTAGAAGCTTAGTCCATTGTTTCTGTCTCGGTTTTTCTCTCTCCTTCTTCGTCCTTCTTATCTGATTATTTATCATAAACCAGGAAGACAAGATGGCTGAGATGGGGAAAGGGGTTACTGCTGGAAAACTAGCCAGCAACGTGCAAAAGACACTGACCAGGGCTCAGGAAAAGGTAAGGGGAGACGAGTGTTTATTTTCGGGTTGATGCATTCTAGTTTTTCCGTTACTACGCTAAATTAATACTTGGGACACAGCTCCCGGATAATACGGTGCTTTAATAGTGACAGCTGGCCACAGAGTTAACATGCGCAGATACCATAATGACACAGCTGTCCAAATAGAAAATATAATGTTGTCTACATAATCATACGCAAAACATGAGAAGAAAAAAAAGAAAAAATAATGTCTTATAATAAAAACCACCTACCTAAACGAAACTATACCGTCTGTGATGTAACAATATTATAATACAGTAGTACGATATACAGATATTGTTTTTGCGTCAGAATCTGATTTCTTAACGCCTTCAGGAAGTGATTGGACGTTTTCCTAAAAATATCCCAGCAAATGTGCAGATACTGTAGTTTTACAAGAAATGTGATTAATGCTTTAACATAATTCCCTAAAGACAATTTTAACCTTTGCCATTATTATGCACCAAAACAGTGCAGTGGTAAAGTGGCTAGAATGCGTATAACGGGGAATGTGCTACAATCTGTGACTAGTACCACCTGCATAATCTAGTACGGGTTATTTTAATTCTCAGTGACGATATCCCATAAACGCCACATATTAATCCCTGTGTCAGTCTATTGCATATACTGTGAAGCCAGAAGTCGCCCCCACCTATTTAATACCGGGTTGGTGCTCAGGGGTAATACAGAGCAATGCTGTTGCTGAGGTCGCTCTGGTTTTTCCAGCAGTATTATGAAACGTCATCAGCAACATTCACTGCTGAATTATTATTGCGCAGTGTCTGCTTCAGCAGTTGTTACTGTGACAGGAAAGTGGAGCTCAGGGGTGCAGCCTGGTAATCCTTTCACACATTCATATTTCACACAATTGATGCATCATTCAAGTTCATCCTAAAACATGCTCAATTTGATTGGTTCATGATTATCTTAAGTAGCCATGGCCATCAGTGCAGCATTGTTGGGTGCTAAACTACAACAGTCGTTCAGGCTTCCAGATTAATCTAGGGACCCTAATACCTGTGGACCATAGAGGAAGGACTTTGTTATTTTTCTGTGTAAATAAAGCTTGTTAGAAATGAAAGACTGAACTAAACAGTTATGAGGAATGATAGAGTAATACAACGACTGGTTAGTATTAGTAAACTGAGTTTACCTTATATGAAATTTGACAACCTTGTTTTAAAACTCGACCCCCATTTGATCCTGTAAAATCCAGTAATTGAGTACACCTTAAACAGATTCAGGTAGACCAGTGTCAGAAAACAGCACAGGTTTTTGTTTGTGTGTTTTGAAAATGGTATTGAAGAAACATTGCTGTCACAGCTCCTTGATGGTCTCGTTACAGCTTTCTGTCAATGGGAAGAGCCTGAGTCGACAAACCCAAGCCTTATTAAAAAAAAGTTAAGAGACACCATTCACTGCAGTGTGACTCATTCTCCTGGACCGTGACACATGTATCAGTGACCAGACTGGCATGTGTTGTAGTCTCCCTACTGGGCTTTCTGTCCTTGCTGTGTTGTAGAATAATTATTAAGCTGAAGTTACATTATTTAATTCTGTGTCGACACTTGTACCCCCTGGTCTTTGTCTGCTTATAATTATACCTAACATAAAACACTTCCTCAATATGAACCCATATGAAAAACAAATAAACAATCATTCTTGAAATGCTGCAGTAAAAGGCTGTGGACTGCTCTTCAGCTGCTCTTCTAGTCCACTGAACTCCCTGATGTAGCTCTTGTGATTTCTTAATGTGCTTGCTAGTGAGATTCTTACAGGAGTATTAACCGAGGTTTATTGATTTCTTTTTTACCTTTTATTTACCACATTGTCACTGGACCCCTTTTTATTGTGTTGAAGATTTTTTGGTCTTTTTTTAAATTTTTATATTCTTTTAACAGGATATGAAGATATTTCTGTTACAATGATAAAGATTCAAAGTGTATATGTTCTGGTGTGTAATGGCTTCCTGTGATGTAGGTCACGTTGAACCTAGTGAGAATCAGTCAGCCTATAGCACAGGAAGTGATTAGGCACCATGAAGCAGCAGCAGCAGCAGTTATCCACTTGCTTGTACTGTCAGCATTACCCTACTCGTATCAGTGCAGCGTAGAGCCTTGCCGAACTGACTAGAACGACCTGCCTCCTTGTCACAGTGTCTTAATCCTTCATGTGCACAGCTGTAGCCAGTGAAATGTGGGAGCCTTCCAGTCATCACTTGATACTGCGTAGGATTCTCTCAGATTTGTTGAAAACAGGCTTTCTGGAACTCTCTGAGTGGTTACTGGACATTATAAGAAAGAAGAAGGCTTAAGGAGTGATAACCAAGCTTTTAAAATCGAATTTGTGCAGACCCCTTGTGGTTATTTTTTATACTGGCTTTATTCTACAAATTTCTATAAACTCAGGCTTAATCGGAGACTGCCGCGTTACTGAAATATGTTGACTTTATTTAAACATTCCAGATCTCTGAAAAAGTAGTAAATGATGACTAACAAAACAAATTCTGGGATAGTAAACAGATAACAAAAATAATATTCAAATAAAGTAAAGGTATATTAGTTTGACAGTTTTGTGTGATGCACTGGTAGTGTGGATCCTGTCCCGTTAGTGGGATGGAGTTGAACGCTCTTTAACCAAGAATGCAGACGAGCCCGGCTCTTTTGCATAGTGGTTAAGACACTTGTTAGGTCGCTGGTTTATGCCTGGTCTCTGACCTGTTACACATTCTTGGTTCAGTATATTTAAAATACAGAGAGCGAATCATTATTCCTTCCAACTAAAGGGGTTTATTGCCCTACATGCCATAAACCCCCCACCCACCCCTCACAGCACATCCCTGTAAAGAAGTTTGATGTTACAAAGGCTTTTCATCTTTGCATTAACCCTTAGCGGTCCATTTATTCAGTGTGTCTCAGGCGCAATTTATTTTCACACACGCAGTTTATTTTAGACGTGCTGTTTAAAAGTATTTTTTTCACAGTAAAACAGGTTTAAAAGGCACTGCATATCAACAGGACACTCAGTACTGCATCTCCAGCACCGCCCCACCCCTTGTTCGCTGTATTTTTCACATACCTCTACATAGTAGTGCATACCGATAAATCATCTCCTGATCACTCATTTTATCACCAAACTCCTCAATAATGCGATCCAAGTCATTATTTTATTACTATAACATCTAAAAAAAGCTCTGCAAATATCTGTGATATTCTTTTAGTGCTGGATGCGTCTATCAGATAATTGCCAAATGCAATCTGTAATGTCTATAGGAAGCTAGTAGTGCAAGATAAAAGTTTAGTGAAGATCAAAGTCAAGGCAGTTATCGTGTTTACCATGTAGTGTGACAAACAGATCAGCGTGTCATATATACGGATAACCAGCTGGAAAAAATAGCAGGGGTGGGTTTTTAAAACTGCTACCTGTACCTACCTATAATTAAAATAATCTGTCTTTCTCTTTTATTAGGCTGCAAAATGAAGGGTTAGCTATAATAGACACAGTTTCAATATACCAGATTCTGCCGAGTCAGCCCAGGGCGTAAAGTTGTCATAAAGGCAAAAAAATATATGTGTGGGGGGGGTGCTTTGACTCAGGCAGGGGCGAAAAACACAGGCATTATTGCAGAGGGAGTATTTTTAACATTAGGTAGATTAAGTTTACAATTTGGCATGTTTAAAATTCAAAGGTAGAGCACAGCACACATCACACTCAAGACTCAAGAAGTGCAGTTAACATATTTATTTACTGGTGAAATACACTTCAAAGTTGCTGCAGTATGTCCACTGTTGTCATTTCAAATCATTTCACAAAACAAACATTCAGCTTTAAAGCTGCTGTCTCCAGTGTAAAACCACATCATGAAAAAACACACTTGTGGCGACAAACATTAAAATAAAAGTCACTACATTTAAAAAATATATAAACACGTGAAATTTTCGGTCCTCTAAAATAAAAGAAATTACAGTGTCCAGTGTGAAAACACAACACACAATAATAAATTAACATCCAAAGTAGCACTATAACATTAAAATGTTCAATACAAAAAATGGTGCCCAAGTTACAAGCTCTTGCAAAGTTTAAAAAAATAAAATAAATAATCCAGAATCTGGTATGTATGTATGGAACTGTATATTAACAACAGAACAAGCACATTTCACAGAAACCTACTATATCGAGCAGTTGATTGAAGATGTTATCAGATTCAAGAGTTCCTATTAACTTTCACTCACTTGTAATAAACATACAAATGTTTAAAATAAAAATGTGTCCAGTTCTAAGGGATGGTCTGGGGTTTCAGGATATGTTTTCCTAATATTGAATTCAGTGCGTTTCCCATTATCTCCTGGGACGGCTGGACGTTTAAGGTTTGACCAGATTTGGTGTATACAGCAGAGAGGCATTTCCTTCTGAAGTAATTGTGTTTACTGAGGATCACTTGATACTACAGTAGGAAAATGAATTACAAAGAGTTTTGGTATGCGTAACTACTGTTATTTATAAGACTACTGGGTGGTATTGAATTCCTTGACTTGTGAATGTATTTTTTGAGTTGCAGGAATCTGATTTGCAGTGGAAGACAGATGGGGCACCAGACTGGAGGGATTGGGGGGGGTTACGTATACACTGGAGGGATTGGAGGTTATTGAATACACTGAAGGGATTGGGGGGTTGCGTATACACTGGAGGGATTGGAGGTTATTGAATACACTGGAGGGTTTGGGGGGTTGCGTATACACTGGAGGGATTGGAGGTTATTGAATACACTGAAGGGATTGGGGGGTTGCGTATACACTGGAGGGATTGGAGGTTATTGAATACACTGAAGGGATTGGGGGGTTGCATATACACTGGAGGGATTGGAGGTTATTGAATACACTGGAGGGATTGGAGGTTATTGAATACACTGAAGGGATTGGGGGGTTGCGTATACACTGGAGGGATTGGAGGTTATTGAATACACTGGAGGGATTGGGGGTGGTTATTGTACTGGCTTTGGGGGAAGGGCTGGAAGGTCATGGTGAGAAGGAAGTCTACCTTTGTGGGGAACAGAACTATGAATACTGAATCGGTCTTATTGCATTCGAGCCTTCAATGGTACTAATATGCATAATTTACTGGTGACGTCACCATAACTACTAGTTTATATTTGATTGAAAATCCTGTTATCTTAAAGGTAATCCATGTAAATGGAATAAAACATTCACATGTAGTTTAAAAATATGTTATATAGAACAGTAATCATGTTTTTATAATTAATAAAAATGCACGTTGTTTATGTACATTTGCTTGCGTTGCAGCAGCACCAACTGTAGCCAACTTAGGCAAAACAAAGCTTTATTTAACAGTCACTGTTCTAAGCAGGTTTTCAGTCACAGTCACATTTTACTACTTTAATACTACTCTACTACGACTACTACTACTACTACTACTACTACTACTAATAATAATAATAATAATAATAATTTACGCTTGTCAAGTGACCCCAGAGATTGTGCTTCTATGATGCATCAAGAGATGCTTGTGTAGTATGCATTCAACTTTTTGGTCAAATAAATCCCAAACAGCAGGGGGTTTTCGAGACATTTCTTTCAATACAGTTTACGCTTTGCTGTTGAGATGGCAAATGAAGAAATTAAGTTCCTCCACTGAATAACACGAGCTGGCGGGAGGGGGGCCACGGTGCTCAGTTTTTTAAATTCAAATGATTAGTGTGTTTCATACTTACACTACCACAGCTCTTCTCTTGTACACTAGGTATTCAGTACATATTTCACTGAAGCAACACAATCGCTATAGGTACCCAACCCCCCCCAGCGCTTTGACATAATATACCCTGCTCCATACATGGCAGCGGCGCCATATACAGTTGCTACGTATAACGATTTGGTAGTGGATTTTAATACAAGTTTTGTTTTAGTAACATGCACTATACAAATCAAAAGATCACATTTTGCATGCGAGTGACATTTAATGTGTGATTTTATGGTATTCACACATTGTCAAACAGCGCGTGAATGCCGCCTGACGAACCTTCAAAGGTTTTGAACTACCTTTGGCTAGCGAACGAACCTTCGAACCTTTGAACACAGCCCTACATATGTGTGACCTATATGGTCCTGGTGGTTAACTTACTGGCTCACAAATACTGCAATGCAGCAGGGCCCTCTTTTGCATGTGCAGCTTATATCCAGTTCCTTATCTTAAAGTTTCTGCCAGGACAGCTGAGGTGAATCATCTTCTTTTGAAGGACAGTCTGGTTTTGTCAAAGACACCTGATGAATGATATTTTGAACTGTAGAGTCTTAAACATAACTCTTCAATTGCATTAGAGTGCTGGCAGCTCAGGAGCCAAGAAGCTCAAACTCCCTTTGAAAGAGCAGATATCCACAGCTGTTGGGTTGTTGAAGGCAAGACTTTAAAGGGAGCATAGTCCCCCCCTCGAACAGTTACATTAACATTTGTCCAGACCTAAGGGCACTTAAATACATGGGCACCAAACATTATTCTGATGATTATTCAGTTCATTATATCTATCTATCTGTCTATATATTTCTAGAAATTTCTCGAAAACAAATAATTATCGGAAAAATCTTGTAGCAAAAGTTTTGCTTTTGTGGACGAGGAAAAAAAGGTACAAGAAATAGATGCCTACAATTATTTATTTCAGCATTTTCTTTTTTGCAAAACTCCAAAAATGGATCTTGACACACAAGTTTATCAGATTTCATGACTAGAATTCAGGGTCTCAAAATTTCTATTGAACAAGATTTCCTTACGTGCTCGATAGAAATTTTCAGACCCTGAATTCCTAATGACACAGACTATACTGTGACGCTATTGTGCCCTGCCTCCTCTGGATTATATAAGATAATTTGTTCCCTGAGACTTTTGATCAGGAGACTATGCAAGGAGAGCACTTGATTAATTTGGCTGCAAAAGAGTAATTCCAACATGGCAAATCCAGACAAATCTGACCACAGTCAAAGTGATTTGATCATTGGACACTATTTACATACGGTATGCATACTGTACATGTCATGATGGTCAACGTTTTCAGTTCTGATTTTGAATTTATAACCGTGGCAGTGTATCTGGCAGGATTGTTTTGCCATGGTTTTTTATCTAACTGTACGTTTCACTGACATCAACTGCTTTGTCTTGCCTTAGTGTCTTAACAGAATCTTGTACGTATAGATATACCAGTGTTTGCAAGGCAAGTATGCAAAGAAAAATACATGTACAGCCAAGCTTCGTGTGAGAGGTTTAAATGGTAATAACTTGTGAATGATCTTAAGCAAGGCAACAGTAGTTGCGCAATATAAGTGTCACGAGAAAAGCTGATTCTGCATGAAAACGGCAGAGCTGCTGTTCTGCGTCCAGCAAGAAAATCTAAAATGTTTGAATTTTGATCATATCCTGTACCTCGTGGGATTGTGTGAGTGAAGGGTTAGACAACTATCCCGTACGATTATTAACAGGAAAGCACCACGTTCACACCTGCCACCTGCCAGGATATATGGCATCACCTCACTTCATATTTGTTCAATCTTTTTTTAAACTTGCTCAGACTTGCTCAGACTTTTCAACATTTTCACTACGTACAAAACACATCACATGCTCAGAGTAACGTTGCTGCAAAGGGTTAGATAAAAACACAGGGACTAAAAATACCAGCGTAGTAGTAGTTTAACAATTTGAAGACAATGAGCAACTGGATCACAGGTAGCCTATGTGTAAATTAGTTTCAATTTCGCTATTTTTTATTTTTTATTGTTTTGCAATGATTGATTCTATTTTCCTTACATTTTCTGGAAGAAACAAAGACCCCAGCTGATATCAAAGGACTCAACCTCCTTTTTGTTTTATGAAAATGCATTTTAAAAAACATGTGTGGCAATTGGTAGGAACACCTGAATTACAATTAAGCAGAAAAGTGAAAGAAAGGAAAGAGAATAGCCCTCCTGTGAAAGCTCAGCAGCAAGACTCTACCCTGCCTGCCTCTCTGCCTGTCTGTCTGTCTGCCTGCTTGCCCTGTTGAGTGACACACTCACCTAATAATAGTACCCAGGGCTTACGGGCTGGGGCTCTGCTGATCCTTTTAAGGGATAGCTTGACCAGATACATCAGATGGGAAGGATATATTTGGGCTAGTTCTGTAAGAGGAGAACGGTGAATAGCTGCAATACCAGGGACAGAAACCTTCTTACAAATGTAAAGTATTGCATGTGGGCCTCAGAATAGGACCAGACCTTTGTGTTGTAGTGGGCTCGTTGCTCTTAGCATCCGGGCAATGTGGGGAGGCAATTAAAAAGGCTAACTGGTTGGTTATAGTAAATGTGTGTAATATAAATCAAGGCTGTAGAATGCACTGGTGAGGTAACACTAGAAGACTGTTAAGTTTTGCTCTTCACACTTCGACATTGCGGCTTTGGAGAGAGTTCAGAGAAGAGATGCTTGACTATCCCACGGCTATTGAGTTCTGAGGATAGGAGGAACCTATTAGTCTTGAAAATAGAAGGGTTAGGGGAGTGTTCTTTAAACCATAAAGGGGTCAGCAAAGTGAACCTGGTCACTATTTCAAACTCAGAACGGCCCCAGGATCAGAGGACACGTTTGAGGGAAGACAGATTCAGGACAGAGGGCAGCAAGCATTCTATTTTTAGCAGTTTGAATGTCCATTGATGGCATGAATGACCTTTTGTTTGCAACGTTTCCTATGTTCTTAAAGACCATCCGATCGTTTCCATGGCTACTAATATTCCACTATTCGGACTAGGGCTGTGCAGTAGCAGTGTCGTCGTGTTATAATACAGTAAATTAAGCGTGACGCATAAAAACAACGCAGTTATTGCCCCCTTTTGATAGTGCAAGTGTTTGGAATTAAACAGGATTTGTTTAATTAAGATTCACAACCTGCTTTGCTTTTGTTTTCTGATTAATCTTTAAAATACAATAAAGCAAACTAATGTAAATAATAATAATTATAATAATATGTTTTAAATGCCGGTAGCTGTTTCAGTTATTTAAGGACTGGTAAGAAGGGTGCACAAAGTTTGTTTTCCACAATACTGTAGTGATGCAAATGAAATTCACTTGGGACTAGTAATGTTTTTGAATGATTTCATGTTTCCAGTGTACAGCTATGGTAAAATGTTTTGCATCACCCAACAGAATTAACTAAATTTGCTTCATAAAGCCGAATGAAACCTGCTGAATAATGTTACTTTAACATATTGAATTACATATGGCTTTGTAGTTTTCCATATACATAACGAAAAACTGACAAATTGAAAAATGTGAAATTTTAAAATCTAACATGAAGTACTGTACTACTAATATGCCTTCCGGTAAGCTTTTGCGATATAATTTTGTAGTATCTTTGATTACATGCTAAATAAAATATAAAAATTATATATGTAGCAAGCAGTAGACATTGTCATACCTGCATTGGCCCAGAACTGATGCTGTCATCTTCAACTGTGACGGTGTTGATGATGGTGAAGATGATCCTAAATTAATGTACCATCAGTCTGATGGGGTCGTTTAAAATTAGATGTGTTGAGTTCCCTGAATACCGGTAGTTGATTCTTGCCTCATAGTTTAGACTCTTGGCAAGAACTTAGAGTAAGTCCTTGATGCAAAAAAATATCCATGAAGGCCACACTGTTGATTTTAAACAGGCCGGCATATCCAATTTCGCTGTGTTGCCTTCCATCATTAAATTAACTGAGGATCAACAATAACCCACCTCCGCTTAGCTATCTGGTTCGCTTGACAAAAACATTTTTCACAGTGATTGAAAATTTGGGATGAGGCTGCTAGAGTACATACTAATACATTTTATTCTCAGATTTTCCATGTAGACACTGAAACTAAATCTATACATGAACATCACTGTTTGCAGCCCACCAAGTTTTTGCATGCAGTCTCAGATTTTTAAAAAAGTGTGGCAAGGGGGCTCCCGAGTGGCGCATTCCGATAAAGGCACTCCGCGTGGAGTGCAGGATGCGCCCTATAGCCTTGAGGTCGCCGATTCGAGTCCAGGCTATTCCACTGCTTACCATGGATGCGAGTTCCCAGGGTGCGGCACACATTTGGCCGAACGCCGTCCGGGGGGGGTGGGGTGGGTGTTCTTAGGTCGGCCAGGGTGTCCTTGACTCACAGTGCAGCAGCGACCCCTGTAGACTGGCCGGGCACCTGCGGGCTTGCCTGTAAGCTGGCCAGAGCTGCGTTGTCCTCTGACGCTGTAGCTCTGGGTTGGCTGCATGGCGAGCCTGCAGAGTGAAAAGAAGCAGTCGGCTGATGGCACATGTTTCAGAGGACAGCGTGTCTAAATACAATTGGCCATTTCAAATTGGGAGAAAAAAGGGGTAAAATCAATTGGCAACTACTAAATTTAAAAAAAAAAAAGTATGGCAATTCCCAAATACAGGGGTCACTGTGTTGATAATCGGATTGTCAAGAAAAATATCACAGTTCACAGTGCGAATTAACATTAGGTGCACTTCTTTCATCTTGGAAAATGTCAGATCTATGAAGAGATAGTAATACATATTAGATACGATTTACTTAAACTTCTATATGTACTTAAATTTAGATGAAGCTTCCTTTAGCAAATCATGTCAAAACCCGAATCTCGGGTTCAGCAGTATCCGTCACGGCAGTGCATCACACAAGTCCACAGTGCCTGTTATACTTTCTATGCTGTTGATTGTTTTCTCAATTAAATTACTTGCAGTAAAAGCACAACTGTTGGAAACACCTCACACAAAAAGAGAAGGAAGCACAATTCACGTTTCGCAAAGCGTTCATGCTACTGTCTTGTTACACAATACTAAAGGTGTGTGTATATATTTTGCTATCGCAAAGGGCCACTGTTCAGAAAGCCAGCAGTGATCTCTGCATTGAACGGCTGCGGGACCCTTTCCTGGCTCTGCATTTCCTCACTGTGTGGCTAGAGTCCCCCTGAGCGAGCAACATGCCTGTAGGATAAGCATTTATTTCTGAGGGAAACGTAGCATTATGACTCATGTTTCCAATGCAGCTGTTGTGTTTCCTCCTGACGGTGTGGAAGAATGTGAGATGTGCTAAAACTCATTGGGAATATGGTCAACTAACTAAGGCTTATACCATCGCCGATGCCCCCAAGGGACTGTATCAAGCCTTCATTGTGAGACCACATCAGGGCCTTGCGGAGATTCTGGAATTATAACAGTTATATTTAAAGCATGAGTGAGGTTCAGTTTGCTGGATCACATTATCCTGACTAGGTTTTGCTGTTGGTCATTTACATCAAAGCTGCATGGCACATGTCTTGATTTGTTATCAGCTGTTGGCTTCCCTGTTTTGTTTAAGGTGGAGCAGGATGTCGGTTAGGTTGAAGTAGCTCTTGGGAAACAGCCCCTGGTCGATGGGATTTAAGTTGTTGGTGAACCTGTCCATCTTTGTTGGATTTCATTACTGAACCATTTGAAGATTTATATTCAGATACCATAAACCAGAGAATTACCTTGAGGATACCTTAGCAGGACCAATAGCAGACCATAATATTGCCAACAATAAATACTGCACAGCGGTCCCCTACATGGTAACACTGATACTGATTTAGCAATAGATTACCAGTATATGCTGGTTCATTCTGTTGCTTCCCCAGGGGTACCAATAGTATAAGAAGAACATAAGAACATAAGAACATAAGAAAGTTTACAAATGAGAGGAGGCCATTCAGCCCATCTTGCTCGTTTGGTTGTTAGTAGCTTATTGATCCCAGAATCTCATCAAGCAGCTTCTTGAAGGATCCCAGGGTGTCAGCTTCAACAACATTACTGGGGAGTTGGTTCCAGACCCTCACAATTCTCTAAAGAAGTGCCTCCTATTTTCTGTTCTGAATGCCCCTTTACCTAATCTCCATTTGTGACCCCTGGTCCTTGTTTCTTTTTTTGAGGTCAAAAAAGTCTCCTGGGTCGACATTGTCTATACCTTTTAGGATTTTGAATGTTTGAATCAGATCGCCGTGTAGTCTTCTTTGTTCAAGACTGAATAGATTCAATTATTTTAGCCTGTCTGCATACGACATGCCTTTTAAACCCTGGATAATTCTGGTTGCTCTTCTTTGCACTCTTTCTGGAGCAGCAATATCCCTTTTGTAATGAGTTGACCAGAACAGAACACAATATTCTAGGTGAGGTCTTACTAATGCATTGTAAAGTTTTAACATTACTTCCCTTGATTTAAATTCAACACTTCTCATAATATATCCAAGCATCTTGTTGGCCTTTTTTATAGCTTCTGCACATTGTCTAGATGAAGACATTTCTGAGTCAACATAAACTCCTAGGTTTTTTTCATAGTTCCCTTCTTTTAATGTCAGTATCTCCCATATGATATTTATAATGCACATTTTTATTGCCTGCATGCAATACTTTACACTTTTCTCTATTAAATGTCATTTGCCATGTGTCTGCCCAGTCTGAATGCTGTCTAGATCATTTTGAATGACCTTTGCTGCTGCAACAGTGTTTGCCACTCCTCCTATTTTTGTGTCATCTGCAAATTTAACAAGTTTGCTTAATATACCAGAATCTAAATCATTAATGTAGATTAGGAATAGCAGCGGACCTAATACTGATCCCTGTGGTACACCACTGGTTACCTTGCTCCATTTTGAGGTTTCTCCTCTAATCAGTATTTTCTGTTTTCTACATGTTAACCACTCCCTAATCCATGTGCATGCATTTCCTTGAATCCCTACTGCGTTCAGTTTGAGAATTAATCTTTTATGCGGGACTTTGTCAGAAACTTTCTGGAAATCTAAATAAACCATGTCGTATTCTTTGCAATTATCCATTGTCAATGTTGTATCCTCAAAAAAGTCAAGCAGGTTAGTTAGACATGATCTCCCTTTCCTAAACATGCTGACTGTCTCCCAGGATATTGTTACCATATAGGTAATTTTCCATTTTAGATCTTATTATAGTTTCCATAAGTTTACATATAATAGAAGTCAGGCTTATTGGTCTGTAGTTACCTGGTTCGGTTTTGTCTCCCTTTTTGTGGATCGGTATTACGTTTGCAATTTTCCAGTCTGTCGGTACAACCCCTGTGTCAAGAGACTATTGCATGATCTTGGTTAGCGGTTTGTAAATAACTTCTTTCATTTCTTTGAGTACTATTGGGAGGATCTCATCCGGCCCAGGGGATTTGTTTATTTTAACAGCTCCTAGTCCCATTATCACTTGTGCCTCTGTTATGCTAAAGTTATTTAAAATTGGATCGGAACAGGTCGACATATGGGGCATGTTGTCCGTGTCCTCCTTTGTAAAAACCTGTGAAAAGTAATCATTTAATATATTTGCTATTTTTTTTCTTCATCTATGATTTTGCCATTTGTGTCTCTTAGACATTTAACCTCCTCTTTGAATGTTCTCTTGCTGTTATAATATTGGAAAAACATTTTGGAATTGGTTTTAGCCCCCTTAGCAATATTGATTTCTATCTCTCTCTTGGCCTTTCTAACTTCCTTTTTGACTTGCGTTTGCATTTCCAAGTACTCTTTTTGTGTACTTTGTTTTTGGTCCCTTTTAAACGCTCTGTAAAGTGCCTTTTTTCGCTGAATATTTTTTTAAATTGATATATTAAACCATTTTGGCCATTTTGTTTTAGATTTAGATTTGTCTACTTTTGGGATGTAATTGTTTTGCGCCTCTTGTACTACATTTTTAAAAAATAGCCTTTTTCTGTGGATGTTTTCTCAATTTTACTCCAATCTACTTCTGTTAGTCTCTGTTTCATACCTTCATAGTTTGCTTTTCTAAAATTGTAAACCTTAGCTTTAGTCATTACTTTTGGGGTTTTAAAAAATACTTCGAATGAGACCATGTTGTGGTCTGAGTTTGCCAATGGCTCTCTGACCTTTGTTTTAGTTATTCTGTCTTCGTTATTTGAAAAGACTAAATCAAGGCATGCCTCCCCTCTAGTCAGTGCCTTGACAAATTGCGTTAGGAAGCAGTCTTTGTCATTTCCACCATTTCAATTTCGTCCGTCGTGCTCCCCACCAGGTTCTCCCATTTTATACGGGGGAAGTTGAAATCCCCCATTGGTATGGCTTCTCCTTTTCTACACGCATTTCGAATGTCATTCTATAACAGATTATTTTGCTCAGCGTCTGAATGTGGTGGTCTATAGCATGCTCCTATTATTATTCCCTGTGAATTTTTGTCCATTATTCTGACCCATATTGATTCTGCATTTTTTTCTTTGTCCTGATTTAACACTTGGGCTTCAAGACTATTTCTCATGTATAGCGCTACCCCACCACCTCTTCTGTCCTGCCTGTCTTTCCTATACAGTGTGTACCCACTAATATTATATTTGTCTCCATCACTCTCAGACAACCAAGTTTCTGTTACACCTATCACATCGTAGTTACTTGTTAGTGCAGTAGCTTCAAGTTCTAACATTTTGTTTCAGAGACTTCTAGCATTAAGATAAATACATTTAATAGTTGTCTTACCTGAGTTGTTGCCCTTGTTTTGATGTGGTCTCCCTTCTGTTTTTTTGTTTTCTCCCCCCTTCCTTTCTAGTAGTAGCTGCCAGTTGCCCCTTGGTACAGAACCACTGCATTGTGTCTGTATTTCCGTCATGTAAAGGAAGTTCCACCATACACATAACACAGAGTTGTAACAGGACATTCTCATGGGTAAATAGATTTGCTCTTAGAAGATAGGAGCAACAGGGCAGTGAAATTACGGTATTCCTTCGAATTTCAGATGCACTTTTTAAACAATTTTTTTCTTCTCAAAAATAGCCTGCGTCTTAAATTCGAGTACAGTATAGTGATGCGTGTATTCAAATCGCCAACAAAAGATGTGACTACCCGAGTACAAAAACTGCATCAGACTGCAGAGAAAAGACGAACCAAAACGTTACTGTCTGATCTCGAATCATCCATGACATACAGGCAGCCATTTTCAAAGAAGCGTCATTAGCTTACTGAGGAATTCAAATAAGCTTTTACACTTTCAGCGTTTCTACAACAGTACCAGCTTAGACAGATCGGAAGTGCTGATCAGACCCCATATTTTGCGGCATGCCAAGCAATACCACAGTTCACAAACTGGGAGAAAAGCAGGTGCGAGTAATCACGACTGGAAATGAAAAGCAGCACATAACTGTAATGCTCTGTGTGACAGCAGACGGCCGGAAACTGCCTCCATCTGCGTAATTGAGGTGTCTTTTGAAAATGAATATTTGATGATTTATTTTTCCCTCAAATTGAGGGTGGGAAATTTGGGCTAAGTCTTAAATCCGAGGACATCTTAAAGGAATATGGTACTTTGGAATCAGTGACCCAGGATGGTCCTTTGGATAAAATGGTTTAAAAATAAACAATACAGTGCATAGTAAAAGGAGGTGTAAACAGTAAGCTATGAGAATGTTCTAATTTTTTTTAATTACAATAAATACACTTTATTTCAGCTTGTTACTTATGTCTAAAATACAAAAGAACACTATCCACATAATAACCCACTTGCAACTATCGGCCTTAAAATGCAATCACACAGATAACAATGCCCTCTGAACTGAATTCTTTCTCAGCAGCTCTGAATGCACATTTGTAGCTACCACCTGTATATTTATGCACAACTGCCACCACCTTCTTCCCTTTTTAGGTTTCCTCAAATCCTGCAACCAAGCAGGGACACCTGCAAGGGGGTGTGGTGTCAGGGGAGAGAAAGGGTTACTGCAGGCTCCTTCACATTCCCTGCCTGCCAGTGACCTTAACTGGCTACACCAGATAAGGATGTCTGAGGAACCGATGCCCTGACTAAAGGCAGCTTTCCAGCCCGCCACATGCTCCTTGAGCCTGCAAGGTTAAGACTTTGCAATGTCATCACATTCCTTGTGCTGTAGACTCCTTTTCAGAACACCAGCCCTCCTGTACAGTGTCCCTTAAATGCTTTCTGACACCTTGTCCGCTTCTATCGACTACATGCTATATTGTTTCCAAACCTAATGTCAATAAAATGACAGTGCTCCATTCGTTGTCACGGAAACATGGATGACAGCCTTTATTAAAAATGGGTATAAATTCTGTGTTTTGACCAAATATTTAGAACTATGTCATGGGTCACACAAACGTCTGTGTAAAATAATTTGGATGTGTTGTGAAAGTCAGGCTGGTAAAAGCATTTAAGAGCAAGCTATTATTAAATTGAACTTATTAAATAAACAGAAGTCACGGTTTGTAACAGAAGGACCTCTCTTGGCTTGGAGAGGGCTCAGGCCGGTGTCTCTCCGCTCTCTCTCTCCACTCCTGTCTCTCTCTCTCCACTCCTCTCTCCTCTGGGTTCCTCCCTTGAGTTAAGCCTCCAAGTAGGGCAGGCCTCCCATTCAAACTAACACATTTTCACAGGTATGGTTGGCCTGGTGAATTGGAGGTGAAGTACAAGCCATTTCCCCCTCATGTATGGGTTTTAAAAACATTTAAATCACTTTTGAAAGTGCAGGACAGCAGATCTCGCAGACTTTGAACATTTGATCAGTTTGTCATGAGGAATAAAAACTGCTTCACATAAAACATAAAGATTAATGCTATAAAGAGAATGCATGACAGAAATACTACAAAATTACCAGGGCTTAGAAATAAAGCCCATGTCTGGAGAAAAAAGCAACAAATTCACAGCAAAACAGTAAAAGATGTGTGATTGTAATGCTAAAGAGGTAACATTAACATGTTGGTTTACATCTTTTATTCACAAGTAGAGCCTATAGCGTACTCCAAAGAGCACAACGTTACACATGTCAGTACTGTACCCAGCTGCCAAATCCACTTCCTGTGGTCTACACTTTACCACCCAGTGCTCATTGGAGCTCAGCCTTCTAAATAAAGATGTTCTAGCTGGTGAAAGACCGAGAAAATAACCTGTGAGCCAGAAGAAACTTGAGAGATTCCCCTTTTTTCACAAGCCACTATCAATAGGCTTCTAGTAGAAGTTATTTAAGTTGAAATCAGCCAACCACGAGGATTCCTAGTCTTGGACACTTCCTCTTTACCAGCAAGTGAAACTGGGTTCAGTTATATTGTTAGTGCCATTTAAGAAGGGTCAACATATTAAAATGGTACTTTTTTGTATTTACTGTGATAAGAAATCTCAAGACACAGTATGACTACTGCTTTTTATTACACTAGTACTCTGGTATTCAGTATTCGGAATAAATGTTTCAGCCATTGTGAACGTGTGGGTTGTAGTGCGTGGTGAATGGGTGATGCAGGTGCTCCAGACAAGGACACAACACAAAGTTCACGGTTCAAGTTCCTTTAATTCCTTGACCAGAAATTAAATAATAAAGCTGGCTCTACCCAGCAATGGGTATTGCCAGCGTCAAACGGGTTTAAATAATAAAGCTGGCTCTACCCAGCAATGGGTATTGCCAGCGCCAAAACAAGGGGTTGCAGTCCTGAAATAATAATCCCCAAAACACAAACACAGACACGTCTCCGGACAGTGAGTGCTCGAGTGCAGGTGCGGTGCTGGATACAATGATGCCGGTTAAGTGCAGGTGCGGTGAAGTCCTGGTGAATTGCTGGCCTCAGGCTGCAGCTCCCAGATCCGTGCTTAATTATTCTGAGAATGATAAGAGACACCCAGTTGCAAAACAAACACAAAACACGTAACCCTCGCACCAAACAGTCCTCGTTTCCTCCCATCAACCACAACAAAAGGAACCGATTATGGCGTCACGTCCCCCTAAAGTACCCTCAGCCCCGCCCCCTCCGATAGCTAGTTCAAATCACTTCTCCTCCAATTCATGAATGAAACTTTGCTTACCGTACTAGGGCGGTGACTCCTGGTACCGTGACGCCATCCCTTTCCTGAATGGCCGGCTTCCGACTGCCCCCGGAATGAACTGCCGAAACATTAAGTACGGGGCAAGCAATTCCTGCTGTACAGTGCTTTCACAGGTCGAGAGGGAATTGTTGATTCAGATTCATTTGCTCTTTGTCACAGCCATGTACACACATTAGAATACAAGTATTAAGAATATCATAAGTGGGATATGCCACTCAAATTCAGAATTCCGGCAGGGAAAATGAATCCTTAGCAATCCTTAATCGGAGACAGCAGAAACAGGTATGCGATGGACGCAGGTGACCAAAAGTTTTGCTTCACAAAGTCAAAATGAAACCTGCCGAATAGTGTGACGTTAACATATTGAATTATGTACCACTTTGTACTTTTCCATGGACTTAATGAAAAACTGACAAAACTTAAAAAAATATGACATTTTGAAATATAACATGAAGTTACCTGGGTGATAGGCTGTGTTGGGTTTGCGCCAGACATAACACTTTGCATTTAGGCCAAATAGTTCAATTTTTGTTTCATCGGACCACACAATCTTTTGCCACATCTTTTCAGAGTCTCCCACTTGCCTTTTTGCAAATTCCAAGCGGATCTTACATGGGCGTTTTTCAGAAATGGCTCCCTTCTTGCCACTCTTCCATACAGGCCAGATTTTTGGAGTACCTGAGCTATTGTTGACACATGGACAGTTTCTTCCATCTCAGCTATGGAACGCTGTAGATCTTTTAGAGTCGTCATTGCCCTCTTGCTTGCTTCTCTGACCAGTGCCCTTATTACCCGGCTGCTCAGTTTGGGAGGACAGCTTGCTCTAAGCAGATTCTGGGTGGTGCCGTATACCTTCCACTTCTTAATGATCGACTTGACTGTGCTCCAAGGGATATTCAGTGCCCTTGAAATCTTTTTATACCCCTCCCCTAATCTGTGCCTTTCCACAACTTTATCCCAGAGTTGTTTTGAAAGCTCCTTGGTCTTCATGGTAGTATCTTTGCTTTGAATGCACTACCCAACTGTGGGACCTTACAGAGACAGGTGTGTTTAATCTTAAATCATGTGAACCACTTTTATTGCACACAGATGGACTCCATTTCACTTATTGTGTGAATTCTGAAGGCAATTGGTTGCACCTGAGCTTATTTAGGAGTGTCATAGCAAAGGGGGTGAATACTTATCTAATGAAGACTTTTCAGGTTTTTGTTTTTAATTGATTTGTTTTTTCACACCCCATTTTTTCACACATTAAAAGTGTTGAGTAGGTTGTGTAAATCAAAGGGAAAAAAAATCCCATTTTAAATGCATCAAGATTTTAGGTTGTAACACAACAAACTGTGAGAACATCCAAGGGGGGTGAATACTTACTATAGGCACTGTGGAGAGAGAGAGAGAGAGCTATAGGGTAATTTCACCTCTGCAGGGTCACTGGGTCAAAGCATATATCTAGCTGCAAGCATGTCACATGTCACAATAGGGGAAGCAGCTGGCTAGTTTTGACAGGAACGAAGCCAGTGAAGGGGTGAGGAGAATTTCACCCTCCAGGTGAAGTGATCAAGCAAGTGCAACACTATCTGAAAACACGGATATCAACTAGAGGTATCTTAAACTAAGTGTAGTACTAGATATAATTGTTTAAAAAAAAAAAAAAACAGTTTACAATAAAATGTGTTTCTGCAACCTTATTGCAGGTTGTGATAACCAGGAGATTCAATTGTATTGCAGGTTGTGATAACTGCATCGCTTGGTTATCACAACATGCAATACGATTGCATCTCTTGGTTATCGCACCATGCAACCTTAAAAAACTAGGCTTGTCCATCCTGCTGGGGGCTGTGACCCAGCTGATGTTAGATCAGAGACATTAAAACACTGCCTTAGCTATTATCTATCTGACTTTACAGAGAGAGAGAATGTTTGTTTAATTTTTAGAAATTTCTTGAAAACAAATAATTAACCCTTAGCGGTCCATTTATTCAGCGCGTCTTAGGCGTGTCGGGTCCAATTTATTTTCACACGCGCAGTTTATTTTAGACGCGTTGTTTAAAAGTATTTTTTTTCACAGTAAAACAGGTTTAAAAGGCACTGCATATCAACAGGACACTCAGTACTGCATCTCCAGCCCCGCCCCACCCCTTGTTTGCTATATTTTTCAAATACCTCTTAATAGTACATACCGATAAATCATCTCTTGATCACTTGTTTTATCACCAAACTCCTCAATAATGTGATCCAAGTCATTATTTTATTACTATAACATCTAAAAAAGCTCTGCAAATGTTTGTGATGCTCTTTGAGCGCTGGATGCGGAAGCAGCTATCTTGTTTGTTTATGTCCGTGTTATCTATGTGGTGTCGGGTCTATCAGTATTCATGAGATACGCCCTTTTTTTTCGACTTCTCTTGGCTCCTATCGGTCTCACTCAGCCATTGAATGGTTTTCTTGGCTTTTTCTGGAGAAAAAACGACTACAGACCTGTTTTTTGCGTCTTTTTGATGATGTCGGACAGGGTCCGACATTGTACCGTAAAGGGAAAATTGCGATGTCGGACCAGGTCTGACATAGGTGCCGCAAAGGGTTAAAGGAAAAACCTTTTGTAGCAAAAGTTTTGCTTTTGTGGATGAGGAAGAAAAGTTACAAGAAATAGATGTCTACAATTATTTATTTCAGCAATTTTTTGGCAAAAACTCCAAAAATATGAATTCAAAAGTATTCATACCCTGACAAGGAAAATGAAATTAATAGCTAGTTGAGTCACCTTTAGCAATAATAAACTCTTTTAAATGATTAGGATATTTGTCAATGAGCTTTGGCATGATTCTTTAGTGATTTTTGACCATTCTTAAATGCAAAATTGTTCCAGTTCATTCAGATTCCAAGGACTTGTGCAGTCTTCTTCAACTCATACCAAAGATTCTCAATCGGATTTAGATTGGGACTTTGACTTGGCCATTCCAAAACCTTGATTTTATTCTTCTTTAACCATTCGGAAGTAGATTTTGATGTATGCTTTGGGTCGTTGTTGTGTTGGAACGTCCAGTTGCGCTTTAAACAAAGTTTTGTAGCGGAGGGTTTCAAACGACTGGCCAATATCTTTTGGTATGCTGTGGAATCCGTTTTACCATTTTACCATGTCTTTGTACGCCTCACCAAACTTTCTCCAATGTAACGATGTAGCAGGGCAGAAGTAAGCCTTGCTGTTTTAAATGTATTTATTTTTAGAACGGGGTCTCCCCCTCTGCCCCTGTGATACTTTGTATTTGTTTGTTTTATTATAGAGGACAAGCGAGGTGCCGTCCTTCAGTATTTTGTATTTGTTTTGTTGTATTTGTTATGATTTATTTTATTGTGTGTAAATGACGGCGAGCGCTGTATGTTTTGTTATTGTTTTGCTTAAATGACGGCGTAGCTGCATTTGTTTTGTATTAAGTAGCGTGGATGGGAAGCCCCATCCACACAATAATTAATAAGATCGTGCAGAAGGTGGCCATCTCCCGAATTAAGTGATTCATTTTGTTGCTAATTGGGAGATTGTCACCTGCATAAAAGCCTGCAGCTCTCTACCCTCGCGGTGGGTGTTAGAGCGGAGAGAGCTAGCGGAAAACGAAACTAAAAAATTAAACTAAAAAACGTATAGGAACAGTGAAGGCGATAGCCCAGCCTGACCTGTGTTATTTTTGTGTTCGAGATTTGTTTTGTTTACCTTTTTTATTTCGCTCTGTGAGCAAGTTTCTTTTTGTTAAAACCTTTTTATTTGTTTTTGTATTATTTAAATAAACTGCGCCGCCGTGTCTTTTGTTTTGGAAACTGCAGTATTGGTGTCAGTTTGTTTGCTTCTGTTGTGACGTCACAGCCCAGCCACCCTGTCACAAACGACTATCAGGGTCAGCTCGATTTTTGTTTCATCACTCCAAAAAATTTTTGACCAGAACTCATATCCATCATTCAAATGCTGTTTTGCAAACTTTAAGCAACTGTCCTTGTGACGTTTTCCTAAGAATGTATTTTTCCTTGGCTGCGACCATTGAGCCCTTCACCATGCAATACTTGACCTATGGTTGAAATGGAAACCCCAGTCCTACTTGCAGCCAATTCACTTTGAATATATTTGGCAGTCAATCCTGGATTGTTATTAACCTTCCTCACAATTCTTCTACTTGTTCTGGTGAAAGAACCATCTTTCTTCCAGACAGAGGGAGCGTTGTGACAGCACCATGGGTCTTATACTTGATAATAGAAACAATATTTGAAATTGGGATACTCAAATGCTTGGAAATCTTCATGTATCCTTAGCCAGCGTTATGACAATAAATCATTTTCTGCCTATGGTCTTCAGATAGGTATTTACTTTTTCCCATATTGACTTATTGGTAATGACAGCAATCATCCTATGCCTAACCCTTTTATACTCGCTAAGAATGTTCACTACAATTCAGCATTTTCTAGACTTTTCTAGAATTAAGTTCTGCATTATCATATTGAAATTTCTAGCACCTTGTAGACAATACTATCATAGCATCAAAGGGTATGAATACTTTTGAATAAGCATTTTGAGTTTTGCCCAAAAATTGCTGAAATAAATAATTGTAGACATCTATTTCTTGTAACTTTTTTCCTCATCCACAAAAGCAAAACTTTTGCTACAAAAGATTTTTCCTAAAATTGTGTGTGTGCCATTGAGGTATGTAAACTTTGGACTACAACTGTGTGTGTGTGTGTGTGTGTGTGTGTGTGTGTGTGTGTGTTTTTTATATATATATATATATATATATATATATATATATATATATATATATATATATATATATATATATATAAAATTTATGATGTCTCCATCCTAAAATCCTAGGTAATACAAACTTTTGACTGTAGCTGTAGTTCATCATGTTCTTTCTTGCTTTTTAATGTTTACTATGGCATGCGTTTCATTCAAAACTGAGCATATGAGACCTATTTAAAGAATGGATTTGCACAACAAGTAAGATTCATGGAATTGTTAGGTTAGCTTCAATTACTTTAAAATATGTAATGGGGTGGGTTGGATTGGGTTGGGTTGGGTGACTTGTGAACACTTACGATGCCTTACTTAAATACATCGGCTAAAATGACGCATTTAGTTTAGAATCATGAATGTTTTTTGTCATGGTAGACTCTTCATTTCACGATCATGCAAAATATTCCATTCACATTGCTTAGTGCACATTCCTTTTGGCCATAGCTCTATATCAATCCAGTTTGACTGATTGAGGAGCAGAGACAATAAAGGCTAGGAAAACAAAATTAGAAAAAGGGGAATACTGTGCGCCTTTAAGTTCATGATCCTGTGAGCCCACATCAGTGACAGGAATAGCCAGTCGCTTGGCAGACGGGGACAGCTGACCATGGCATGTGATACAGCGATCCCTTCTGACATTTAGCTGGGGGGGTGAGAGAGGACCAGCATGCTGTCCCTGCTTAACTGCGCACGCTGACATTTAAGGACAGGGCTGGCGGGGATAGGCATGGCTGGAATGGGGTGGCTGCTTGCCAGCTCCAGTCAGAGACACTCATTTATTTTAAGGTCCCTTTGTCAAAATACAAAGTAAAAAATTGTTTGTGTGTGTGTGTGTGTGTGTGTGTGTGTGTGTGTGTGTGTGTGCAGCCATCTTCCAGCTCCCCCAGTCGGATACATGCAAGAGTGGCTATGCTGTTAGATCTCAAATGAGGATTGAAACCCAGGTGCATGTTTAAAAGCTATAGTCATATAGTCTAGTGATAGTCATTCCTCCCCAGAGTGCCATTCAGTTTAGCAGCCTGGACTTCCCTTTTCAGTGAGCTCAAAGCAGTTCTGTACTTTAGTCATAGAGGCTGTTTTACTAAAATGTCAATATTTAATATGTATTAAAGGCATTACAGCTAATCTTACTTGTGGTGAGCTTCTATTTGCTATATCTGTCTCATATCAACAGTTTTAAAAGAAGCACATGTTATTGCAAACTTGTATTTTCATTTGAAAAGGTTAGCTATGTTTGCGTTGAAGTTGCATGCCCTACTTTCAGGTAGTCTCCAGTTCTGATAACCAGCAAATGCCTACCCTCTGTGTTCCCTCACACTGACTCCAGCTCTGATAACCAGCAAATGCCTACCCTCTGTGTTCCCTCACACTGACTCCAGCTCTGATAACCAGCAGATGTCTACCCTCTGTGTTCCCTCACTAACCCCAGCTCTATAGCCACAGGGTTCCTTTTTGCTCACAGCAATGCATGTCTGCCCCTATACTGTCTGGAAATAAAGCCAGCTGGTATGTCCAGTAGCATATTCCAGTGGATCCCAGGCTGCTAGTGAGGTACACATTTCTAGGCAGAGTTAAGCAGTGCTAGAACTGATCTTCATTCCGTCTCTGACCTTGTTTCTGATAACGAGATGGGAGGATGAAGGGAGTGAGTGCTGTCACGGAAAGCTTTTTTGATTGTACTTTGAAGAACAATGCAGCTTTGCGTTTTTACTTTTCCTCTGATGGATAAACACTGGAGCAGATGGCTGTATCATTTGTTTTAAATCCACAGTGCAGCTGTTGGCAGTATTTACAGGGTGGTGATTCCAGTTACAGCTCTGGGGAGGAGGATAGAAACAGCATACCATGCAAAATATTGAATGCACTATTTAATACATTAAACAGTCAGATCTTTCTTTCTTTCTTTCTTTCTTTCTTTCTTTCTTTCTTTCTTTCTTTCTAATGATTGCCGTTACAGTAACTGTAGCTAACAAAGTAGTTCCATACATTTTCTCCACACTCATTATATAGGTCTCAATTGTGCAATTCTGAAAGAAACACTTGATATATTGTGCATAATTTGTGCACGTCCACTACAGAATTGTTGGATATTAGATAAACCTCACAGGTAATTGTGGAATTTATTCTGAATTGACTAAATTAAAATATTTACGCTAATATGCAACAGCACTTGAATGTCCCCATTGTACTGTTGCATACTGCCTGACTGAGCACATGGAAAATATAATTTGGGAACTGTTCACCCAGATTTGATTAAACTTTGTATGTACATTGAGTGCAAGAATATATTCCACATACAATGTAGCTCATGTAACGTGGACCTGCTTACACTGTACCTTTTTGACTGAAACCAGTGCCGGTGTTTGGGATTTATTGTATGTCTGTGTGCTTGTGCGGTGTTCCCTGTCCTCAGAGCTGTTGCTGTATGTGCAGCAACCTGGGATGATAACAGTGTAGTAGATTGGGGCCAGAAATAAAACCGCTGTGGTTTTGATTAGTGAAGCAGCAGAGTACTGCTGGGATGTAAGGAGACAGGAAGAGAAGAGAGATTTAAACACAAGAGGTTAATAGGGAAATCCAGACAGTCACAACTTTCACATCTGGGAAACAGATGTGCTATTCTGCTGATTGCCTTGGAAGAAGAATTACAGGGGCAGGTATTTGTGATGATGTTCTGGAAGCAGCTTGCCCAATACAGTGCTTAGAAGCCCTGCCCAACAGAGGGACATGATTCGACCCGACATGAATTGCTTCCCTGTGAAAATTTGCTGCCAGGAGTATAAGAATAAGAGCAACAGAACAGTAACATCAACATTTCCTACTAAATATGTGTAGTCAATACTGTCACAGTAATGGGGATAGCTATCCCTTACACAGACAGGGCCCTGGCAGTGATGGCTACAGTACTTCAATGGCAATACTGTCACAGCAATGGGGTTAGCTATCCCTTACAGAGACTGGACCCTGGCAGTGATGGGTACAGTACTGCAATGGCAATACTGTCACAGTAATGGGGATAGCTATCCCTTACACAGACAGGGCCCTGGCAGTGATGGCTACAGTACTTCAATGGCAATACTGTCACAGCAATGGGGTTAGCTATCCCTTACAGAGACTGGACCCTGGCAGTGATGGGTACAGTACTGCAATGGCAATACTGTCACAGTAATGGGGTTAGCTATCCCTTACAGAGACTGGGCCCTGGCAGTGATGGGTACATGTGATGGCAATACTGTCACAGCAATGGGGTTAGCTATCCCTTACAGAGACTGGCCTCACCCCCCACTGTCTAGAAGCCTTGCCTGGTTATAATACAATGAAAGAATCTGGGCTAACCCTTCCAGAAACATGCGATAATATAATAACAGTACAGTAAGTGCTAAAAGGCTAGCCACAATAGGTAGGTAGCCTAGTAACCTTGCACCTCTGCCCTCTCACATACACACATGCATCTCTCTCTCTCTCTCTCTCTCTCTCTCTCTCTCTCTCTCTCTCTCATGCTGCTGCAGTGTGACTATGCTGTAGGTTTGTGTGCTTGCTGCTTGATTCAGAGCAGTCCGGGTTGGAGGTAGCTAACATACATGATAACATTTACTGGCAAAAAAGTATTTTTGTAATAGTGTTTGGGATTTTGTTTTGTTTTATTTATTTACATCCATAACTTTAAATATCGCAGATTAGCATTACTATTGCTATATCTAATAGGAGTGCTAATCAGTGTCTGTGAAACAGGTTGATGATTATAACATATATAGGATTGCATTTTCCAGAATCGGAGAACCCACCTAGATTGCATTAAGTAACAGGATTGTGATTAGAACAGGGCTGTAATCGTGTTTTTATTATTGTCAACACTTTCCTAACATTTTACTGTACCTTTTATTAATGCCTTTTGAACGAATGAGCCGTCGTCTAAATAAGTCTGTTTCAGTTATAAGCACTTTTAGTTGTGTTTTGTATCTTTTATACAGTGGCTGTCAAAAGTATTCACCCCCATTGGACTTTTCCACATTTTATTGTGTTACAACATGGAATCAAAATGGATTTAATTAGGAGTTTTTGCGACTGATCAACACAAAAAAAGTCCATAATGTCAAAGTGAAAAATAAAATCTACAAATTGTTCTAAATTAATTACAAATATATAACAGAAAATAATTGATTGCATAAGTATTCACCCCCTTTGCTATGACACACCTAAATAAGCTCTGGTGCAACCAATTGTCTTTAGAAGTCACATAATTAGTTGAATGGAATCCACCTGTGTGCAATTAAGGTGTTTCGCATGATTTCAGGTTAAATACACCTGTCTCTGGGAGGTCCCACAGGTGGTTAGTACATTTCCTAACAAAAACTACATCATGAAGACAAAGGAACATTCAAAACAAATCTGAAATAAGGTTCTTCAAAAGCACCAATCAGGGGTAGGATATAAGAACATTTCCAAGGCATTGAATATCCCCCGGAGCACTGTAAAGTCCATTATTAAGAAATGGAGAGAATATGGCACAACTGTGAATCTGTCTAGAACAGGCCGTCCTCCAGGTGAGAAGGGCACTATTAGGGAGGCCACCAAGAGGCCTATGGAAACTCTAAAGGAGTTACAGTCTTCCACGGCTGAGTGCTTTCACGGCCGGGGTGCGTCACAAAACTGGCCTTTATGGGAGAGTGGCAAAAAGAAAACCATTGTTGAATAAAACTCACATCAAATCTCGAGTTTGCCAGAAGGCATGTGGGAGACTCTGAGACCAAATGGAAGAAGATTCTATGGTCTGATGAGACCAAAATAAAGCTTTTTGGCCTCAACGCTAAGCACTGTTTGGCGCAAACCTAACACCGCACATCATCCTGAGAACACCATCGTGAAGCATGGTGGTGGCAGCATCATGCTATGGGGATGCTTCTCTGTGTCAGGGCCTGGAAAGCTTGTGAAGATAGAGGGCAAAATGGATGCAGCAAAGTACAGAGAAATCCTGGAGGAAAACCTCCTGAAGTCTGCAAGAGACCTGGGACTTGGGAGAAGATTCATCTTCCAGCAGGACAATGACCCCAAACATACAGCCAAAGCCACACTGGAGTGGCTTAAAAACAAAAAGGTCAATGTCCTGGAGTGGCCCAGTCAAAGCCCGGACCTCAATCCAATTGAGAATATGTGGAAAGAGTTGAAAATTGCTGTTCACCAAACGTCCCCATGCAACTTGATGGAGCTTGAGCAATTTTGCAAAGACGAATGGGCAAAAATTGCAGGGTCCAGATGTGCAAAGCTGGTAGAGACTTATCAAAATAGACTCATGGCTGTAATTGCTGCCAAAGGTGCCTCTACCAAATATTGACTCAAGGGGGTGAATACTTATGCAATCAATTATTTTCTGTTTTGTATTTGTAAATAATTTAAAACAATTTGTAGATTTTATTTTTCACTTTGACATTATGGACTTTTTTTTGTGTTGATCAGTCGCAAAAACTCCTAATTAAATCCATTTTGATTCCATGTTGTAACACAATAAAATGTGGAAAAGTCCATTGGGGGTGAATACTTTTGAGAGCCACTGTATGTTAGAGTTGAGGTGATTTGTATTTACAAACAACTATAAAATGTACAGTGTTTTTTAATGATGACTTAACATGGTAACCCTTAGTCTCTCTTTTCACACTGTTAAACTACAGACAGTACTATATAAATAGATCCACCAATTAAAGTCACCTATCTGTCAAAACAGTGGCACTGTATGGGGAAGTCTCATTTAGACTATTGCATATAGAACCGCTTGGTCAGTTGTAATAAGGTGTGCCAAAATATCTGTGTTTACTCTCACTATCAAAAGAACATAGTGTGAAACCAGTGCACAGGTCTTAATATGTGTTATGCAACGGCATTCAAAAGGACAGCAATCATTGTTTGATGAAGTGTCTATTATGTAAGTCAGCGATAGGACTGGAGAGTTAAGAGCACACTACTCAGTAAGGTGCTTGGAGGCCGTGCTGGAGAAGTGTGACTGAAGCGTGTAGAGTAGGGTATAGGCTAATCACAGTGTACCCATACACACCAGACTGGAGCGTGTAGAGTAGGGTATAGGCTAATCACAGTGTACCCATACACACCAGACATATAGGTTAATCACAGTATACACACTAGAATGCCTGGCATCCCAACAGGCACTGAAGAGCTTAGCCCAAAGGATGACACATGCAACAGTTCTACAGTTTTCTATATATTATTCTTTGATGGTATGGTAGGATAGCGTCACTGTCCGATGCTACCGACAAGAATAAGAGACTCATAGTCGCAGCGCAAACATACCGCAGTTTGCATTTCTGTTGTAACAGTTCGCAAAGTATACATTTTGTCGCTTCTTTACACACTGCAGGCTCACCATGCAGCCACCTCAGAGCTACAGCATCGGAGGACAACAGCTCTGGGCAGCTTACAGGCACCCGGCCAGATCACAGGGGTCGCTGGTCGCGGTGAGCCGAGGACACCCTGGCCAACCTAAGCCCTCAACACCCCTGACGGAGCTCTGCCAATTGTGCGCCACCCCCTTATCATATTATTATTAGAGTGGTCAATGATGTGCTGTTATACTCTGACACGGGCACACCTTCGGTTCTTATACGATTAGATTTCAGTGCTGCGTTTAATTCTGTTTTAATTGTTTTAATTGATCACCTTGAAAATCTTGGTTTTGATCCTATCTCTCGAACAGGCTGCAATTTGTTAAAATAGAGGAAGAGACCTCTTTTTTGTCAAAGGTTAGATGCGGGGTCCCACAGGGCTCAATTTCTTGTCCCAACTCTGTTTTCTTTGTATATGCTGCCTCTGGGCAATATTCTGCATCGCTATGGGGTTCATTCTGATTGTTACGCTCATGATAATACACAGCTGTATTTATCCATGAACAGGGGGACACCTCGGCTGTAAATATTTTAAATCCCTGTCCTGCTGACATAAAAAAATGGATGGTTGAAAACTTTTTAATGCTAAACTCAGGTAAAACAGAAGTGATGATTCTGCATTTCAGAAGCAACAAAGTAATGTGTCTGATTTACTCCTTGGTGGCTTCTCTTCTGAACTTGCAGACGAAATGAGGAATTTGGGTGTGATCTTCGACACAAATCTTTCTTTTGAGACATGTATCAGGAATATTACTAAAATGTATTTTTATCACTTAGAAATATCACTTTCCCACTCAGATACTGAGAGATTGATGCATGCTTTTATATCTTCTAGAATTGATTATTGAAATGCCCTATTCTCTGGTACTCTTAGCCATGTTATATCTCAACTTCATACAAAATGTTGCAGCTTAGAATTTAAACTGGGCCTAAGAGACGAGATCACATTACTCCTGTGCTAGCATCTCTACACTGGCTTCCGGTCCGATTCAGGATATATTTTCTCACTAGTAAATCCATCTCGGTTACATATGTGAGCAGTTACACACACATTACGTAAACAGTTGTAGCAACACATGGGAACATGTAACACAATAAAATAAAAAGGTCCTTATGTACCCATTAAGGTGTTGCTTTCAATGACCTTGCACCATCATATTTAAATGATCTTTTAATACCTTTTAATAATAAAAAAATATATTCCTAGATGCCGACTCAGGTCACAGAATGCCAGGTTACTAACTGTCCCACAAATTAATAATAATAAAAAAACACAGGTGGTAAAGCATTGTTATAGGGCCCCAAAACAGTGGAATGATCTGCCTAGCTCTGTAAGGGAAGCACCAAGTGTCACTGCTTTTAAAAAAACACACTTTTATAATGTAGCGTTTTTATGCTAAAATGATGTTCCTTTTATTCTCTGCCTTGTTTTACTGTTCTGTGTATTTCTTTCATTTTTCTTGCTTTTGTTGCATTCTTTTATTAATATTTGTCAGTGCTTTTATTCATGTGAAGCACTTTGCATCAATTTTTATTGTGAAAGGCGCTATATTAAAAATAAAGATTATTATTGTTGTTATTATTGTTATTGTGATGATGATGATGATGATAATGATGATGATGATGATGTGTGCAGTCTACTGCTCCCAAGATGATGGGGAAACCAAAAATGTGATAGAAATTTGTTTTCAGGGTTTGTAAGTACACCCTACTTTTAGGGGAAAAATAGGTATTTGGCTGTTCGCCTCAAAAATACATTGAACACAACTGGCAACGCATGATAAAGCGGATTGGGAAATACTAGCAACAATTGCGACTGTTTAAAACATGCTTTCAAAAGTTCCTATCAAATGTATGCAATTGTAAGTGTCGTAATTGCCAGCAATTAATATTAATATTTCAAAACCCTCATTTGCACTATCTCCGCCCCCTTTTTGAGAATTTATGCAGGAACGCCCATAATTACATAATCATCTAAGCAAAGAAAAACTGCTACTGTAAAGCATTCCCTAAAAAGTCGCTAACAGCATTGCGTATGTTTAGTACATTTCAGTGTCGACTTCTGACTCGTTTGCTACTATTGCGACAGCCGCAACACTTGAGTACATCTACCCCTCTGAGACAGAAAGCTACAGTTAAAGCACTGTTGGACATATTTAATAAATGGAACAAAGAACAACAAATAAACGGGGTAGGAGGGCCAAAATAAAAGGTTTAAACAAAACAAGAATACCTAGGCTGGGCATTCATCTTCCCTACATCAAAACACACCGTTCACAAACTCACCTACTCCCTCTCCACAAACAAAGGATTTTTCCCCATTAAGACAGTTGGCCTTTCTGCAATTAGCACTCATTTACTTAACTGGGGAATGGCCACACCTGTGATTGTTGGCAGGGACAGATTTAACCCCATCCCTGCCAAACTTACATTCCCCCCACACATTAAAAGATGAAATAGATTTGCACACTATTTGGTATCATGTCAGATGTAGCTGCACAATCTTAGACTTATTTTCTGTGATTCTTTTAAACATGGCTTGTATGGTTTGATGCTGCAAAATTCTCACTTTTTGTGGCTCTCATATAAGCAAAGTACCATTTTTGTAGTAAATGGTATTCAGATACGTAGGGTCAGATTGATCAAAGTCTTTACACTAAAATACTTGGAAAAACTGTTTATGTTAAATAACTTGTAATATAAATAACATGAGTGAAAATTGAATTTTGGTGCAAAGACCTTAAAAAATCTGAAATAAACCAACAGTGATAGTACTGATTTAGAATGCAGTGTTTCCTGGTTGACTAATGGGTAGATTCCAGTAGATTCACGTTCCTGTTTTAAAGCAGAAACTTGGGTGGTGATGAGAAAGTGCTGTTGTTGCCTGATAACAGTACAGTTTTGCATGTTATTTATTTATCTTTTTAGTTTATTATGCTTTATCCAATTTTAAACCCATGACTGCAAGCATGGTAGTAAATGAAATGTGGTAAAGATCTACTGGGCCCCACCACGAAGCTGATTTGAATTGAGACCAGAAGAGGCTGAATTTCAAATTGGGTTGCCAGATGTCCAGCTGCAGGTACAGTCGTTGTACAGCGCTCAACTCCAAGGTTACTTTGTGCAGTTTTAATACAGGTGTTTTCGTTTTGTAAAGCTGAAAAGTTGATGATCTTTGCTGGGGTTTCCACAAGGAGCGTTGCATTGGCTCTGCCACTCCCCAGGTTAGGGAGGCAAAACAGGCAGGGACTGCTTCTCCTCATCACGCTACAGTGGATCCTACTGGCACCCAGTGAGCTCATGTCCAGTGGATGGAAGTAAAAGGAGGCAAACACCCACAGGCCTTCAGTTCTCCATAGCTGCTGTGGAAAATGGCTGCAATACTTGTAATATGACATTCTAAATGCAGGCCTCAACTCCAAGATTACTTTGTTTGCTTAGATCAGATAAAAAGGCAACTGGATATAAAGACACAATACCATGACTGATTAAATAGAAGGAATCTGATTACATCATGAGATTCAGAACAATAGGACGTCATGCTCTCACAAATATAGATTCACACTTATACAAACAACAACAGTCACGGCTTAAGAAAACCTATAAATAAACCCAGTACAACACAATACAAGGAACATAACCTGTGTGACCTTGTAACTGAAAGGATGCATACCTCCAGAGACTGTGATATAGTGAAGGAACTGTAACTGTTCATCAGTTGTGAAGAGACTATGTGAGGACAATTTCAGAGATCCTCCAAACCTACAGCTATGGCCAAAAGTTTTGCAACACCCTATAGAATTAACAAATGTTGTTTCATGAAGTTGAATGAAACCTGCTGAATAATGTTATGTACCATATTGAATTACATACCGCTTTTTAGTTTTCAATATACTTAAAGAAAAACGGACAAAAATGTAACATGAAATATTGTACTGCAATTCTGGCTTCTGGTACTTTTGCAATATCATTTCGTAGTTTCTTTGATCACATGATGTTAAATAAAAGATCTAATTTATGTTCATATAGTTTTTCTTTAAGAAATATGTCTCCGCCCTAAGATTCTAGGTGATGCAAAACTTTTGGCCATAGCTTTCGTGATGTTGTTTGTTCTATTAATGAAGGATATACCTCGATTCTGTTAAACAAACACATCATGTAGATCCTACCACAGGAGGACCACGTTCAAGGTCAATCATTTGTGTAATGTCTTCTATCATTTGCAGTATCTACGATACGTGCATACACTATATATGTTTTTATTTCAGACTGTTATATTAACTGAACTTCCTTGGGCTCTCACAATCCTGTAAGTGATACACAGAGTCTGCTACATATGAGCCATTCCTTTAGCTCTGAGTGAAGATACATAAGGATCCTTCTCTTGTATTAGGATGTAGCATTGGTGACAATGAAACTATGGCAGGGTTTCAGTGATTTTCAGAATATTTGCTGTAGGTATCTGAATCAAGAAAGATCTTGTAGCTCACAAATATTTCTGTTGTCATTAAACCAAGTTCAATGGCATTTTACAATGGCACCAGACTGATTGGTTGGGTTGTTGAAAAAGATTACAGTCGCATAGACTTGTATGATGCATTAAAGATGTCTTTCACCAACCAAACCATCAACATGATATCAGTTTAAACTTTTTGCTCCGTGCTTTGTTTATAAATATTTAATGTAAACATTGCTTTATAGGTAAATGAACAAGAAATGAAAAACATTTTGCTGTACCATAGGGGCATTATACAGTACTGCTTACCACATATCAAAGTTTCGTACTCTGATGAAAGTAAGACTGGTGTGGAGCTTTTTTAAAATGTACCAGTTTTACCCACTTCCCCAGTGAAACAGCTGAGGTCAGTGACTCTTGCAAAGTGTAGTCAGGTTCTTTTGGTATTATTTGGTTTTAGTTGGCATCAAATACAGAACTCACTTGTGATGATTTCGAAAAAAAATATCTTGACTTGTATTATTGGAAACTTATGCTCAATGTGAGATTTGGTAGAATGAATAATATTTCTATCTTTGTCATTTCCCACAGTTATCTCAGTTTACGTTGTAGTGTTGAGTCTTACCAGTCTATTTTTGTACAACAAGTGAAGGTGAAATGAACAAAGAGACAAGAAGTATAAAATTTCCCTCACTATACAATCTAGAACTATACCGAACATAAAAGCCACATTGCATAGCAATTAGGGCTGTTCCGATTAACAGAGTAATCAGACTGATTAATCAACGAAAGATTTGATCTCATATTATTATTTTATTATTTTTTTTTTACAATTTAAGCATGCATTTTGGGTAGGCAGAGAAATGTGTGTTTCCTGGTTACAGGGAAGTGCTGATTTGAAGCGTGCGCTCTGTCCCCGGAAGTGGTAGGACACTGTGGTTTTGCGCTGCGGATGTATATATGGATTTGGAACTGGAATGTTTATCTACGTTGATTTAAATGATTGCCAAACGTGTGTCTGTAAAGTTGCTTGTGTGCATTGTAATCAGAGCTGTTGAGTGCTGTGGTAAAATCCAGCATGGTATATCTATCCTGAATAACATAATACAAGATACAAGTCCTACCCCAGCTTTGTGCAATTAACTAATAATGATAAGCTGCTGGATAGCAATCAAGAGTAAACAGTAAATACCAGGTATAATTCATTCCTGTAAATAAAGTCTTTATTTTAAATATTTATTTGAATATATGCACAACAAAGCACATTTCCTACCTCCTACCGGTAAACTCTCCACTCACACTCATGAGAGCATAAGACTGAGCCAATCGCAGTGGCACCATGTTGGTCACATGACACAACTAGTTGCTGGCAGTGTTGCTAGATTGCGCGGGTTCATGCCCAATTGGTTTGTATGTTTTTTTTGGCTTTGGGCGGGTAACAGGTGGCTAATTTCTGGGCAGTTTTGGGCATTTGCGCGGGTATTACATTTGGATATATTTTGAATAGTTTTAAAGTATAAAAGATATTTTTAAGCAAAATACTAAGCTATATGATGTTTACATCACTGTTGCTAAACATTGTAACAATAACACGCATCAATATCTGTCGATATGACGCACATTGCATTATGGGCAGTGTATGACTTTGGGCTACGCACATAGCACTTTCTAAAAGGCACAGTCTGGTAACAGCCGTTATTGCAAATGAGAATTTGTTCTCAAGGGTTTTACTTGATTTAAGAAAAGGAATGATTGATTGATTCGTATTTCAGGTGAATGTTTAGTAATTACAAGGGATCCTAGTTTTCCCCAATAAAAAAAAAAAAATACAAAAAATAATTGGGTGTTATTCCGCAATTAAAATAGCAGGCTAAAATTGAGTCATCGTTATAAACAGTACTATTAAATAACAGTTAACACAGGAAGTATGTATTGGTTCACTTTCAGATTCTAAGGAAGTTACAAGTTCACCAGAGTGCCATCAATCAATAATATAAACAAACACACCATTTTATTTAAACATTACAAATATGTCTGTGTAGTAATAATACAACCCAAAAAATAGTATTTAAGTTAGTCTTTGCCCTCTGGATGACTATTGCCAAACTCATTGAACTGATCTTTAGGGGTGATTTTTATCATTTTTGGCATCTTTAAACAGCTTGTTGAGTAGTAACAACGCACTGGATACTGAAGTAAACTGCAGCTACGTTTCAGCATGAATGTGACACTGACAGGGCACCTCGTTCTACCCTGACCTCTGTACGACACAGAAGCAGGTTTATTGAACAAGTATGTTTGCTAAATTTTAAAGCAGAATTGCCTGTGTTGATGATTGTATATGATAAGTGTATTGATTTGGTTATCAAACAAAAAAAGCCTTGCATGTTTTTTGCCCCGCCCCAAGTAAAAAACTAAAAATTCTCCGACAGCATAGAAAATCCGTGTTTTTCCGCGTTATTCCGCATCAAACGGATTCCTAGTATCCCTGGTAATTTAGCACATAAAACACAAAGTTACAATTGCAAATGTGTAGTTGCTATTTGTTGCAATGGGGAACAAAGCTCCTGATTGGGTGGGTTTTGGGCGGGTTTTCAGGAAGAAGTGGGTTTTTGTAAAAGTAGTTTGAAACCCTGGTTGCTGGACTTCTAGGCAATGCAACCATGCCTGCATAGATCGTGGGGATGATATTCATTTTTACAAAAAAGAGAAACTTTTATTTTTCATCTCTGAAGTTTATGGCCTCCGGGGCCCCCCTCAACAACGGTGCCCCCACGAGGGCGGGTATGGGGAGCCTTGAGTCGGTCCTGCTAGCCGGATCTTAGTAATCTTCAACTGTATTGATCAACTTTAGAGAGTACAGAACACCCTGTAGTGTTAAACTGGGCAATACATTTCTCAGCATTTCCTCCATAGCATTCACCAACAAGAAGGGAATTTCTCTTATTGCTGTGTATCCAGATCACGCTCCCTCCTGCAACAATGCTTCCCAGAATACACCACTCATTTCAATCAGAGCAGAAGGGAGCATGATCTGGATACACTGCAGTGTTTAAATTCCATACTTGATTTACCTATGATGTGTCAATACAAATATCAAAATAATTGGGTTTATATTGAAAACATGAACCCAAACAGCAAAGGTAAAGTAATATTTCTTGTAAACACTGGAAGGGGGTTCTGTAACACTTTAATCTTAATAAATTGAATAAACTAGGTTTATAAATTTTAAGGGTGGCAGTACAGTATTTAGATCTGCTACTGTTTAGATAATTAAAATAGACAGCCATGCAGAAACAAGTTGAAAAACTTCTAATAAAATGTCTCAAAGCATCAATGAAGGATGCTATAAACAAAAACTAAATGTGTCTTGTTTGTTTTAATGCAGGTTCTGCAAAAACTGGGCAAAGCAGACGAGACAAGGGATGAGATATTTGAGGAGAATGTGCTGAACTTCAACAAGCAGCTGGTAATAAATACTGCACCCCACACCACCACCCCACATGGGGGCTTGGTAATACTGCACCCCACGCCACCATCCCACATGGGGGCTTGGTAATACTGCACCCCACGCCACCATCCCACATGGGGGCTTGGTAATACTGCACCCCACGCCACCATCCCACATGGGGGCTTGGTAATACTGCACCCCACGCCACCATCCCACATGGGGGCTTGGTAATACTGCACCCCACGCCACCACCCCACATGGGGGCTTTCTGTTCAAGAGCACTCAGCATCAAGTGCCCCATTCAATGTAAATGTAGCTTAAGTAATTCCCAAAATCTTACCAATTGTACCCTTCCATTGGCTACATTGGTCTCAGATGTGCAGTTTTAAAAGAAACACATGTTGTATTTAATTTCAAACATGATATCTGTTAGCACTTTCATTTTAAAGGAAGTTTCCATTTCCTCTGCCTTTTGCACAGGAAATATGTTAGACTTGAACTTCCTGGGTCATTTCACCTCAGCAGTCTTCTGGGTCATAGCAGTCAATATAGGAAGCAGCTTATTTGTTATTGACAGGAGAGTGATTGTAGGGGTGGAGACAATTTCAGCTTCTAGGGGAATCGATCAAGCCAGTGCAACTTTATATGAAAGCATTTATATTAAACAGAGGGTTCTTTAACCAAGTGTACTGTAGTACCAGATCTCATGTTTTAAACTAAAAATACATGTTTACAATAATGTGTGTTTCTTTTAAAACTGGACATATGAGTGTCACGGATGGCTTTGTGTGGCATGTGGGTGGTGACATCAGGTTCAGGAAGAAGCAGTAAACACAGATGATACAGGGTGAAACCTTCCCCCACCCTTAAAACCCCAAAAGTCTCGCTTAAAGTCTGGGGCCAAAAACAGAGGCTTCAAGGGGCTCGCTGGTGGCAATCCAGGCATTGGTAAATTGGCAACCCTGGGCCGCGGAAAAGTTGACAGCATGGTGGAACAAACCAGCAGCGGAAAAGCTGCTACCTCAGGTAGCGGTGAACAGGCAACCCTAGGTGATGGCAAACATTCAATTCTGAGTGATAGCATACTGACTATCTCGGGCCGTGGCAAATATAGCAACCCCAGGCGACACCAAGCAGGCGACCCGAGGCGAAGCAGAGCCGGCAATCCCAGGCAACGGTGCAGGACAGGGTAGTAGCATCTCCTTGGGAGGCAACAGCTGGAGCGGACCCTCGGGAGGCGATGGCTCTAGACCCCCAGGCAGCGGTGGTTCTGGACCCCCAGGCAGCGGTGGTTCTGGACCCCCAGGCAGCGGTGGTTCCAGACCCCCAGGCAGCGGTGGTTCCGAATCCCCAGACAGTGGTGGTTCCAGACCCCTGGGCAGAGACAGCTCCGGGCCCTCCTGAAATACAAAACGGAGAGACAGTGGCAGCTGCGGACATTCCACCAGCGACAGCTCCGGACCCTCCCCCACAACAGCTCCGGACCCTCGGGAGGCGACGGTAGGAGGGGAGCCCCTGGCCAGTAAGGCGGCAGCGGGAGCGCCACTTCTGCCCCGGTTGAAGGAATCAGGAACAGGCGTAGTGCAGGGGTTGGAGTTGGCCACTCTGGCCGTGGCTGCGGCGGGGCTGGCCCGTTTCGCAGCAGCTGCGGCCGGGCTGGTTTCTGCCGTGCTCCCCTCAGCAGCCTATGCAGTGGCTGCTGAGGAATGCCAGCATCACATCCTGTTCCCTCATCTCGTGGAGGCAGCAGCAGCTTCTGCTCCTCTCCTCCTAGCTCCAGAGGTGTACTTGGGAGGGGAGCCCCTGGCCATGACGACGGCAGCAGGAGCTCCACTTCTCCCTTGTGCTCTGTAGCTGACAATGTAATTTTCTGGGGCTCCGGCCACACTTTCCAGTGGCGTAAGGGCTGCTGCTGGAGTTAACACCACCTCAGATGGCGTCGGGCGGTGCCGTGCAGGCATTCCCAGGCGGTGTTGTGCAGGCATCCCCGGGCGGTGTCATGCAGGCATCCCCGAGTGATGGTGGTGCAGGCTCGGCAGCCCTAGGCGGTACAGGCTCGGCAGCCCTATGCGATGTAGGTTTGGCATCCCGACCAGTCATGTCCCCACATCGCCCTCACCAGCCCGATGGAATCTCCTGAGCATTCCCTCAGGCGGTGATCCTCCTTCCCACACCAGGTGCACCAGGAGAACAGGTTCTCTGGCTCCTCTGGTCGCTGTTGCTGCTGCTGCTGGGGCAGTAGGAGTAGCAGTCTACCTCTCTCTGCTGGTGGTGCAGTTCATGTGGGAATGCCCCGGCTCAGCACAGCAATGACACCCAATACAAAACCAACAAAAAAAAAAACCCACTGCACTTCTGCTCCTGACCTGACTCCTCCGGAGGCACTGTATCCCACAATGATACCATATGTCACTGATGGCTTTGTGTGGCGTGTGTGGGTGGTGACGTCAGGTTCAGGAAGCAGCAGTAAACACAGATGATACAGGGTGAAACTGAAGCGCTATGGCTGTGCTCAGTGCTTTATTAAATAATAAAATAAAAGTTTTTTACAAAACACTCCAGAAACAAACGGGCACATTAGTTAACTAGCTATTAATTGTCTTGTTAACCCCTCAGTCACATTCTGCACGGGTTTACTAAAGATGCGTGACTGTCAGCCAATTCAACAATTGCTAGCTGAGAATCACGCATCTCACAAGGTATTTTAAACTAAAAACAATAACATATGATGTCACGGTGTGTGAGGTGAGCAGGTCTGTCATTTAAGAAACACCAAAAGATGACTGATAAGAGGCAGGCGGTAAACCACCCACCCCCCAGACTGTAAACTGTAATCCCGTTTTAGATGGTCTCACAGAGTCCCACAGAGTCGCCAGTGTAAGGTTTATGAATTAAGGTAAACATGGAGTTAACTTATGGTAGGAGGCTGTGTGTGAGTCCGGTGGTTAAAGAAAGGGGCTTGTAGCCAAATCCCAGCTCACTCACTGTGTGACCTTGAGCAAGTCAATTAACCGCCTTGTGCTCCGTCTTTTGGGTGAGATGTTGTTAAATGAAAGGCGTCTGCTAAATAAACAAATAATAAAAAGATTGGATTACCTGAACCCCTGGAAAGAGAACCTGGGATGCTAGACCACTGGTCTGCGATGATCCTGGAGGTATTAAAAAGCTTCTGTCTGTGTCGCAAGAAGAGGGGGTAGGCATGACATGAGGTTTCTATGCAAATGGAAAATCAGAACTGAAGGTGATATAAAGACTTTGGTTTTAATACAGTTAGGTTAACACTGGTATTAATCCTGCTGGAGTTTCCCTTCAGGGTGACTGACTGAGAGCACTTATTAAAGCACTAACACAATAATAATTGCAGGATCTGTGATACAGCAGGGTTACAGGTTTCGTAATGGTGGTATGAAGAGCTGCATTCTTCGATCATTAAAATAAACCCTGTCCTCTTGAACCCAGATTACAATAACGATGTTGTTTGGTTCAGGAAAAACAAATGTTTCCATGAAGTAACAAAAAACTTTGAAAATCAATATATTTTACAAAAACCTTTGTGCAGGTGCCTTAATAATGAATGTCTGTCTTGGAATAACTCTGGCAGACAGACAGTGCCATATGTATGTGTTTAATATCTGAACGGGACTCTGGGTTTTTTATTTGCAGACAGAAGGAACCAAGCTTCAGAAAGATCTAAGAACCTATTTATCCTCGGTGAAAGGTACTGTGATATAGATATAGATTTTATTTTTGTGTGTGTAATGTGTATATATATATATATATATATATATATATATATATATATATATATATATATATATATATATATATATATAGTTTTGAGCTACAATTTTCCCATGCTTGTACCTTGGTTACCTCCCTAAGCTTAAAGTGCTTACCTATGGTTTACCATGATTTTATTTGCTTTATTGTACTTTTCTATGTTTTTACTATGGGCAACTTTTATAAGAGGTAGCCTGTGTCACAAAACTACTGCTATTTTAAATATCCAAGTCAAATGAACAGTTCTCAACAGATGTAAGAGTCCCACAAAATATTGTAAAGAGTCTCAATGGACATGCAGACTAAGAAATGAAGTCAGGTCAAAAATGTGTTGCTTGTTTGCTGAAATGTGTTTATTTATTAACAACCCGATGATGCACAGGATAAAGTGTGTGTGTGTGTGTGTGTGCGTGTGTATATATATATATATATATATATAGTGCCTTGCAAAAGTTTTTATCCAGAAAATGTGACAGCAGCTTTAATGGTTCACAGGTCGAGGCCAATGGTAAGGTAATTGTGTCCTCGTTTGGGCAAATTCTTTCATCGGTGTAAACTGGGAGCTTCCACAGCACAGGGGTTGAATACTTATGCAAGCAAGATATTTCAGTTTTTTATTTTTCTTAAAAATATTTCCCAACATAAAACCAATGTCACCTTACAATAATTGATTTTGAGTTTCAGTGTTTTAAAATAAAATATCAAACAGAACGAAATTTCAATGTACCATTTGTAATTCAGTAATATGAGAGAATTGGTCAGGGGTCTGAATACTTTTGCAAGGCACTATATATATATATATATATATATATATATATATATATATATATATATATATATATATATATATATAGTCACTTAACCTCCTTGTGCTCCGTCTTTCGGGTGAGATGTTGTTGTAAGTGACTCTGCAGCTGATGTCACCTGTAGTCGCTGTAAGTCGCCTTGGATAAAGTCGTTTGCTAAGTAAGTAAACTAATAAAGTGCATCAGTCCTCAGTGCAAAAGAAACATCTCCCAACTTGTGTTCCTTTTCTTATTCCAGCCATGCATGAAGCCTCCAAGAAGCTGTCCGAGTGCTTGCAGGATATGTATGAGCCGGAGTGGTATGGAAAAGACGACATCAATACAATAGCAGAGGTATGGAGCTTCTGTTATAGTCAGCTCATTTCCCTTAGCTGACACAGCATTGTATCTGTATACAGAAGGGGGATAACGAATAGCTGTGGTAGTAAGAATAATAATAATGCAGTAATCATGTATTTGGTAATGTCTGGTGCTCCATTCGTGAGTGTAGTGTTTTGTAACACTTTGCTGTTTGTGCACTAAATTTAAAACAACTTGAAATGTTTCAAAACTGTTTATTAATGTTCTAAAATGTCATTTATGTAAATGGGTTACAATGACAATTGCACTTCAGTTAATCTGAAACCCCACGCATCATAATTACTTTCCGTTTCAATTCAATTGAATACAATGCACATACTAACATTGCAAGTCGGGCCGCTGGTAACTGCCTTTGCATTGAACATTAAAAGTTGTGATCGAATTATTGCTATGTAATATAAATGCGGGGTTGTCAGTACAAATCTTGTCAAATCAGCTTTCATTTTTAAGAATTTTTCTGACCTAATAAAATGATGATGTTTTAAGTCTAATTGCTTACAAATCAAGCTACAAGAACAGTGAAGGGGTCTCTGTGACCCAAGAGCAACGGCTTTGAAAATCACCATGCACTTAAAGTAGCAACATGATTACAAGAGAATAAGAAGAACTAGGCTACGAAACAGATTTTAAAACAAGATTGTAATTTACTAGTTTACTAGTTCTGCATTGATCTGCTTGATTGTGTTACATTATTTTATTTTTTTTAAATTAACGTTTAGTAAACACCTACAAAACAACCGTGAGACTGTTCTTTTAATAAACTGTGTTTATTCTTTCAGCAGCTTATGTTCATTTTTTAACTTCTTTGCTTATGATTATCTCAGTATCTTACTGTACCTGTATACTATAGAATCTTGCAAAATGCAATAAATCCTGTACCATTTACAGTTTTAACAGTGACAAAAAAGCATACATTTAAGTGCGTATGTCCCGTATTTACATTCTTTCCACTTACTGTACTTGATTTTTTTCTAGCCACACAATTAAATGAAAATTATTTATTTAAGAAAAGTTTCACTAAGGAACGTCTATGAAATTATTTTTAAAAATCTGAATATCTAAGTGGCCTGTAGTTCTTAGCCACCTGTAATGGCGATGTAATTCACTTTTTTAAAAGCTGTTGACCCAGAGCCCAAAAACTCTTATTAAAAATAAAAATAACTTAAACTGCAAATCCAGTCATCAGAGACGGCAACCTCGCTGCTTAGTACTGTAGCCGTAGTTGTTGCAGTTTTTTTTCTAGGTCTGCTGATTTTTTATTTATTTATTTATTTATTTATTTATTTATTTTTTAACGTTTTGAACCTACTTTTGTCTTTTAAAATACTAATCCAACTGTTTAAAGATTTAATGAGACAAAGTGTTTATGTTCCAAAGGACATCACTCTACCTCCTACCAGTGCTGAGATATATTAATGGTTGAAAATCAGCTTAATGAAACAATAATTATAGCAGCACAATAATAAAGTACACCTACTGTACTCAGAAATTACTTTAAATCCATCTCGTCAGAAACCCTTGACAGAATTGTAGCCTTATTATGTACAGTTGGGTGTACATTAGCATCATCATGATCATTATTATGTCTACCATGTCATAATGTTTCTTTAACAAATTTAAAGAAAATAAGAGGGAAAATAAAATAATTTATTAAACAGTGATATCGTACCAAAAGCAATTTGCATTGCCTTTTGCGTTGAAAGATAACGTTTGGTGGACTACAAGTAGCCTCAGTACTTTTGTTCTGGTATGACAGCACGAGATACAATGCTTCCTCACCCCTGCCTCTCATGCAGCCCTGTGGGTGTGTAGATTCCACCAGCATGCCTGCTCAACTAGCACCATCAGAGTAACTGTCTTTCCAGGAGCTACTCGGACTCAGGATCGTCCTTCATAATGCCTCATCCGCAGAACAGTTACTGCAGGAACAGCAGCACTTTGGATATCCATTATCCAATACAGGGATGGCGTTGAAGCTTCAAGGTTGTCTATCAGTCACATTTAAAGACAAATGGCCCCAATCTTTTTTAATTATTTAAAAACCGAATACAAAGAGTCCTATCCCTGAAACTAATACTTCACTGAAGCGTGAGAGATTACTTTAAAACAGAGATATACTCGGGCAAAGTGTTATTTAATATGTATATACTGGGTGTGTAAAAAGGGTCAGGATCCACTTACAGATATGTTGGGAGGGGGTTCTTTTGAAATGCTGACAGACAGCCAGGTTTATTTACAATATTTACACAGTTGCTAGGTTACCAACAACTGCTCCCAGCCCTGGTATCTCTTCACATGATACAGAACAGAAATTTCAAAACCCAAAACACTTATGAAACAAAACCCCTGCTTTAATATGGAGTCCAGCAGCAGGAACACTACAATACCCAACTCAATTTCAGCAATAAACTTAATTGACCTTAAATTATGATGTTAAATTATGTGTCACCCCTGAACCAAATTAGAATTCCTAAACAGGTTGACTCATTCAGACTAATTCAAGACTGACAGAATTCTAGAATGGGTTGGGTATACCCAACCCATTCTGGAATGGGTCAAAACCATTCTAGAACAGTCTGGATTCTAAATTTTCCAGGAAAATCCAACTACAGTATAAAGCTAATATTTCCAACATGGATTTATGAAGTTATAACCACCTTAAAAATATGAAAGCATGTTTTTCAACTATATTAGACACTTCTCTTTAATTCCCTGACATTAAAATAATTATGTTTCATGTATAGGACCCATGCTTTGGTGTTGTGGTTTGTTTTTATTTGCAAAAACAAAACCATTTACAGCAATTCATGTGACGAGGGTGACCCTATGGCTCCTTGGCACAGTTTGGGATTGTTCACTTTTTAAACCTCCTGTGGATTAAAATACCTTAAATACCTTCCATACCTCTTCTTTAATTCACTATCATTACAAAAATATAAAAACATACTACTTTGTTCTTCTTGCTTGGAAATTCAAGCAGATTTTTATTTTTTTATTTTTTTACTGTCAGTTAATTATGGCTTTTTCTTTTACTTGGACATATGTGGACAAAATCTATTATTTCTTTTAGATTGTCTGAAATCCCTGCATTATAAAGTGAATTTTAGAACAAACCATTACAGGACTACATTAACATGTTGTCTCCTTTAACTGTACTTTAATTGAAAAAAATATATATAATTTCTATGAAGAAATTAAACTAATATATATATATATATATATATATATATATATATATATATATATATATATATATATATATATATATATATATATTCAAAATGTTTTATATAGGGCAGATTTATATAGATGATAAACAATCTAAATAGTTTAAATTAAGGTTCTTGAAATCTGGGGGAAAAAAAAGGTTACTGCTTTATGTATTATACATTAATGTATAATGTATATAGTAACATATATAATACACATGCTGAAAGGTAAACTTCCGTCCCAGTTTCAGCTTTCTTGCAGAGGGCATCAGGTTTTCCTCAAGGACTTCTCTGTACTTTGCTCCATTCATTTTCCCTTCTATCCTGCCCCAGTCCCTGCCGATGAGAAACATCCCCAGAACATGATGCTGCCACCACCATGCTTTACAGTAGGGATGGTGTTCTTTGGGTGATGCGCTGTGTTGGGTTTGCGCCAAACATAACGCTTTGCATTTAGGCCAAAAAGTTCCATTTTAGTTTCGTCAGACCACAAAACTTTTTGCCACATGGCTACAGAATCTCTTGAGTTTTTTTGCATACTTCAAACAGGATTCAAGGTGGGCTTTCTTGATGCCACCCTACCATACAGGGCGGATTTGTGGAGTGCTTGGGATATTGTTGTCACATGCACACTTTGACCAGTCTTGGCCATAAAAGCCTGTAGCTCTTGCAAAGTTGCCATTGGCCTCTTGGTAGCCTCTCTGATCAGTCTCCTTCTTGCTCGGTCATCCAGTTTGAAGGGACGGCCTGATCTAGGCAGGGTCTTGGTGGTGCCATACACCTTCCACTTCTTAATAATCGTCTTGACTGTGCTCCAAGGGATATTCAAAGCCTTTGATATTTTTTTATACCCATCCCCTGATCTGTGCATTTCAACAACTTTTTCCCGGAGTTCTTTTGAAAGCGCCTTGGTGCTCATGGTTGAGTCTTTGCTTTGAAATGCACTACCCAGCAGAGGGAACCTACAGGAACTGCTGAATTAATCCTGAAATCATGTGAATCACTACAATTTAACACAGGTGGAGGTCACTTAACTTGGTGTGTGATTTTGAAGACGATTGGTTACACCTGAGGTAATTTAGGATTGCTATTACAAGGGGGGTGGACACTTATCCAACCAAGCTATTTCAGTTTTTATTTTTAATTAATTTTCTTCAAATTTCTAGAATATTGTTTTCACTTGGAAGTTGTGGGGTAGGATGTGTAGAGATATATATATATATATATATATATATATATATATATATATATATATATATATATATATATATATATATATATATATATATATATATATATATATAATACCCTGATATTGATGAGATACAGCCATCTGAAATGTCTCTAATATATAATCAGGGCCTTAGCCAGCCATGAAAAATGACCAAGACACTTGCCCGTGCTTCACCACCCCCCCCCCACAAAGTTTTTTTTAACTGAAGCAAAAATATATGAGGACATTATTATATGTTGTTTATTTAATTACAGAACTTTAGTTAACAGGTTTTTTTTTTCTGAATAAGATATGATTCTAGAATTTTGGGTACCTGAGGTTCTAAATTTGCTGGACTGTGGATTTGCACAGTGTAAATAAGTAGCTTTTTCTTTGCAACATTCAAATTCAACATAAAAGAAAATAAGAAATGTAGCAATGCCAGAATGTTTGCTGTAGACACTATACTTAGTTTTAAATCCTAATCTATTAAACTTTTAACAGTGATGTCATTATCCAAATACCGAGAAGACAAGAGTGCTTGCATACATAAAGTTATGTGTGACACTAATTATAAAATCACATTCAGCAATACAATGAGCTTAAGCAGGTTGACAAGATGGAGAGAGTTTAGCTGCATTAGCACATCATAACCAATGAGGGCTGCAGCTCGAGGTTTTTGGCTGACTGGTCGATTTCACTGTTTGCCCGTATTCTGATTTATATTCATGAATATACATTTTACATTCAACCCTCAACCACTCACTGTCTGAAATAAACCTTCAAGGGATGCAAAAAGGGATAAAATGTGTGTAAAAGTGACTAAATAAATAATTTAGTATGATTTTAACCAAGGCACGTGCCTCGGGTTCCTCATAGCTGGCTATGGCCTTGATAATATACCCTGATGTTGATGAGCTACAACCATCTGAAATTTCCCAATAATATATAATATACCGACATTGATGAGACACAGCCATCTGAAATATCTTTGTGTCCGATAGTTTATATCAGTTGGCTTGTAGCACAGTTTGCATCAGATGGAAATGATGTTGCATTAAACTGACTGTATCGTACAGCATCCTATACAATGTTCTGATATACTAATACAATGAGAGCAACAACGTGAGTTGTTTTTGGCTTCCTAACTGAGCAGTGTTTTGGTGAACATGTGGAGATCTTGTTTAACTGTCTTGTCATGTTCAACGTGAAACAGCTAACTCTCAACTCTGTCGTTGTGTATCATGTCTACTGTTTTTGTTCCCCACTTGTTAATCTTGCATTGATGAAGGACATTGAGGATACAGCGCTGGTAATTAAGATATTTACTTCATATTATTGCTCTGTTCACTTTGTTATCATCTAAGTTTTGTCCTACTGAATTTTTACATATTGTAATAAAATGAAAATACATTTTGTGTATTACTTAATTTAACCTCATGCATAATAACATAAATGCTGGGATTAATATGGGATTTCCAATATCTTTTAAATAATTCAAACAATGCTTCATTTTTAATCAGCTGAAAAAACTTTTATTAGTACAGTATTACGGTAAATGTAATCTTTTAAAATGAAACAAAATAAATTCCGTGCCAAAAGCTTCGACTAGATTTTTTTTTCATTGTCTTTGATAACATTGAAAGGACTTCTAGTTAAAACGTTTGACCTTGAATTTATTTAATTTCTTCTAGCATTTCAACTATCTTTTTTTTTGTTATGGATGAAGTAAATAAATCTTGTAGATTTAAAAAAACAGCACCCATCATAAAAAGAGAGAAACGCACTTCTGCGGTGCAGAACATTTGCATGGTATCTTATTGTAATTTATCATTTCTGTTATAAGAACTAATATAAACATGGGCATTTTTACTCTGAATACAGCTATGGCCAAAAGTTCAGCATCACCTAGAATTTTAGGATCGAGGCATTAATTTAAAAACAAAACTATATGAACATAATTTAGATCTTTTATTTAACATCATGTAATCAAAGAATCTACAAAATGATATTGCAAAATTCTACCGGAAGCCATACTAGTACCACAGTATTTCATGCTAGATTTTGAAATGTCATAAGCAAAATGTGTTAATTCTCTAGGGTGATGCAAAACCTTTGGCCATAGCTATACATTTCAATGGAAATGTGAATGTGTGTGTGTGTGAGAGAGCAATTATACCTTGCTTGTTTTGTTAGCTGCAAATTGTCTTTGGTTTTTCCAAGTAATCTTCAATGGCAATGCAGTTGCACTACAATGTAATGGCTTTGTACTGTAAAGAGCTAAAATGGTATGATGGTGTGATAGAATTGTAGCACCATCACACCATATCAGTCAGACCACTTGTTCTTCCGGAGCACTGGACAATATTTGCCATTGCTGGTCAAATAGTGGTGTTGGGATTCTTTTAGTGAATGTGCATGGAGCCTCTGTAAAATGGGTTGCAGGAAATGGGCGGTTAAATTCCAGCGTTAGTTACATCTCTTCTTAGCTGCAACTGTATAGCCACTAACATGCTTCCTTTGGTCCCTTCTGCATGCTTGTAAAAAGCAAAGACACAGAGAAAAGACATACTTGATTTATATATAAATTGGATTGTCACCACTGTTCACCAAACATTTATCATAGACTCCCTGTCTCCTATAGAGCTTTCATATTGCATTTGGGTTTAGTCTGCTAGAATATTTACACAATTGTGAGGACCCTTTGTACAGTATGTGTGTGTGTGCTGGTTCTTACTCTACATGGTCTAATCTATCGTGAATTGCATGACAACTGGATTCATTTAAAGGGTGTAGTGCAGTTACTACTAACTCACTAAATGGGGTTCTCTTTCTACAACCAAACTGGTCACACTCCCATTCCTATACACATTTCCAAAGCCCACTGAAGCTCTACTCTTACATTCTCAGAGATTAAACAAGTCTTAGTGATAACCGGAGACACTGTTGTTTACATTGCAACTGAGAACTCTCCATCTCCTGCGCTGAACAGCAGGCCTCATTGTTTACATTTTGGAAGCAGTTGTTTCCTTGAATTGTATATTCCATTTCCCTGGCCTGAGTACCTTAGCAGTTAACATAATCTAATTTATTTCAGCCTTACTATCCAGAGAGGAGCATGTACGTCTGTTTTGTTTCACTTCAGTGAGACATCTGTGAGAAACACTTAACTGATCCTATTTAATATACTTTTCTTGTCATGTTTGCTTCCTGCCCAGGTGGACAGTGTACTGCTCAACTCTGTATTTTCCTTCTCACTTGTATCAGATGTATGTCTCAAACCACTATTTGAGAAACAAAAAACAAATGACATAGTTCAGAAACATGAGCAGTAAAAGAGAGCACCATAAACAAACAAGACACATAAACAAATACTGAGACCTCTCAAATTGTACCTGTTTAATTACATTGCAAGTAATAATTTGTGCCCTGCAGTTGATCACAGTATTTACTTGTGTAGCTCCAATGTATTTCTTTCTGTATAACTGCGCATGATTCTCAAATATGTCTCATTTGAAAAATGCCTTGAGATTAGTCGTTTCTCCTTTTGGTTTTTCCAATAGTGGTTTTAGGGGGAAACGATTGTCATAGCTGATTGAAATAGGAGGGAAGCGAGAATCTCAAGCATTTCTCAGAGAAGTGAAAGAAACCAGAGATGAACTGTACATTTTCTGGACAGGAAGTAAAGACTTAAAAGAGATACGGTGTTTCAAAACTAGAAAAAAAAAAACAGCTCAACACCGCTACCAGTGTGCGAGTTTGTACAAAAAGCAGACTAGTTTGCAGGAGCAGTTATGTATGTATGTATGTATGTATGTATGTATGTATGTATGTATGTATGTATGTATGTATGTATGTATGTATGTATGTATTTATTTATTAACCTACCTGCTGGTGTCAGATTGAGTGGCAGTCCATCACACAACTGCCAGTCCACTACAGGACCATGTCCCATGGCAATCTTTGGATATTTTTGGGGATTGAAGTGTCCGTAGAATTCTTGTACCAGATTGTTTGTGTTGTTTCTGATAAGTGAAAGCAATGACATTGAAGAAAGAATACTAAAATAAAAAGGGAATTATTTTTCAGCTACAATAAAAACACTTTTAACAACAACCTGGTGTAAATGATAATCTCGGATAAACCCTCATTTTTCCAGATAGCTCAATAAACATTAACTCACAAGCACAGCGCATTCTTGAATGAAGTGGTTTAGTTGCAACTCCAGATGTGCATGCTCAGGGTCAGGTCTACTGTCCTGGTCCATAATCAGCCAAATATACAGAGCCCCCATAAACCTCTGGGGTCTCCTATCACATGCAATAGCTCTACTGTTAAGTAACTCATAAAGGTTACCCTTTCAATGATTAGTTCCGAGCTATAAGAAAGTGGAATCCAGTTCATGTGTTTGTCACTTCCTGGGGTCCTCCTCAACACCTTTACACCCAGGTGCACTGAACACTCAAGTAGAAGTTAACAGACTGGATTTATTCTTGCTGCTAGCCATGTTTGAATGCAGTTCATTTGGATTAAGCTCTACCTAAGTCCATGTCTCTCTTCCAGAACACTGACCTGCTGTGGACAGACTTTCACCAGAAGCTTGTGGACCACGCCCTGATCTCCATGGATACATACCTGGGGCAGTTTCCAGACATCAAGGTAAGACTCCTGACCACATGTCACATGTTCCCTGGACTGTAAAAAAACGTATGTCCTAGTGTTATTTGTCATTTGGCTGATATCAAGGCATTTGCTGAAACGTTGGTCAACGTGAGTTTGTTCTCAGTTGCTTGTGAATAGTTTTGTATCAGTTTAAATAGCTCTAATTGCCTTTATGAAGACGTTGATCAAGCTGGCTGCCTGTGCCCTGTGGCCCATGACTTGGTAATGCATCTGCACATGCTGCTTCCAGCTGCAGCATTTTGAAATCTTGATTCTTTCCCCAAAGAGGTGATACAGTGTGGTCTGGGGATATGCTTGCCTCGTGCCCAATTAAAAGCAAGAACTGGATTTTTGTATTACACGGCCAAGAAAAGCTCTTGCTCGTAGCAAGGCCCGCAAATGATGCATCATAGCAATTCCATCCACAAGACACAATGTCATATGACAGAAATTCAAGGTCACCTGCTTAAAGGGTTTATCAAATGCCGTTTGCCCTTAATTAGCCTGTATGTCTGTCATATTTTGTTCTTTTAATTAATTTGCTTTCATGACCTTTAGTGGACGTACCATACAGTAGGAGCCAACCCCGACCCCGACCCCGACCCCCGCTCAGGACAGTCGTCAGTCTCTGCCTGAAAGAGGCCCAAGACTGAATAGCAGGGTGTTCAGCTGATGAAGCAATGAAGGGGAAACTATAACACAGCCTGCAGGAAGGGGCGTGTCTGTAACCATTGTCAATACGTTTTATTATCCCCCTGTGGCAGAGCAGGGCTCTGCCCTTGTAAATATTGGCAGGATGGGGTTAAATTCTCCTCCCTACCCAGGTTTATTGTGTCAGGTGGGAATCATTAACCCTTTGTGGTCCTATGTCAGACCTGGTCCGACATCGTAATTTTCCCTTTCCGGTCCAATGTCGGATCCTGTCCGACATCATCAAAAAGACACAAAAAACAGGTCTCTAGTCGTTTTTTCTCCGGAAAAAGCCGAGAAAACCATTCAATGGACGAGTGAGACCAATAGGAGCCGGCATCACATAGATAACACGGACATAAACAAACAAGATAGCTTCTTCTGCATCCAGCACTCAAAGAACTTCACAGACATTTGCAGAGCTTTTTTTTAGATGTTATAGTAATAAAATAACGACTTGGATCGCATTATTGAGGAGTTTGGTGATAAAACGAGTGATCAGGAGATGATTTATCGGTATGTACTACTATTACAATGTATGTAAAAAATATAGCGAACAAGGGGTGGGGCAAGGTTGGAGATGCAGTACTGAGTGTCCTGTTTATATGCAGTGCTTTTTAAACCTGTTTTACTGTGAAAAAAAATACTTTTAAACAGCGCGTCTAAAATAAACTGCGCGTGTGAAAATAAATTGGACCTGGCGCGCGCTGAATAAATGGACTGCAAAGGGTTAACAATCAATTAGCACCCAGCCACCTGACATAAAAGGAGGCCAAAGCTCCTCATTAGAGAGAGGTAGCTGAGGAAGCAAGGGTGTTTTTTTTGTGAATAGCGAATTTTTTTGTGGCGTTTTTTTTCCAAAAAAAAAGCTCAAAAAAAAATTCACTTCACAAAAAAAATCCTGACAGCACATGTGACAGGGTGGTGCAAGGGATGAGGCCCAAAGACAGACTGCAGTTCAAACAAAAGACTTTTATTAAATAGAAAACACAAAATAAACAGGCACGAGGGCCAAACAACAAGGATCTTAAACACAAACAATAAACAACACAAAGTAAAAACTTACAGAAATAAGGCTTCCAGGCTGAGCTTTGCCTTCACTGGACTGCAAAATTTAAAAAAAAAAAACCAACGCACAAAGAAAAACCACCCTTGCTTCCTCAGCTACCTCTCTCTAATGAGGAGCTGAGGCCTCCTTTTATGTCAGGTGGCTGGGTGCTAATTGATTGTTGATGATTCCCACCTGACACAATAAACCTGGGCAGGGAGGAGAATTTAACCCCATCCTGCCAATATTTACAAGGTCAGAGCCCTGCTCTACCACACTCCGTCTGAGGATGGTTACAGATCTAAAGAACGTGTTCAACAACAATTCAAACTTTCTATAAATACAGTTCGGGGGGGATATGGCGTCGGTCTGACTGTCTGTCTGTAAGTCACACCTACAATTTTACATATATCTAGAAAACCAAGTTGCTAAGGGCTTTCTTTAGCACAATTTAGTGGTGGTATTATTAACATGGGGTATGTGAAGGGTGTCTGTATTTCACATTGTTGCATATATCTTCTTACCGCTTATTCAATTGGGATGAAAACTGGTTTGGACATTCTTTAGCACACGTTACTGAGAGTATCACAATCTGGAGGTATGGAAATGTCTGCCTGTCTCATGCTTGTTTACTTGTCTTTGAAGTTGCAACACATCAATCCCATTCATTGTTTGTGTCCCCCCTCCTCACAGACCCGCATCTCCAAGCGTGGTAGAAAGCTGGTGGACTTCGACAGCGCGAGGCACCATTTCGAATCCATGAAGACTGGAAAGAAGAAGGATGAAGTCAAAATAGCCAAGGTAAAAGTCACACACTCAGCAATTCAGTTAAAAAGTATTCAAAAGTATTTTCCTTGCCATCATGATACTGTGCACAGTAATAAAACCAACTTGCTATATTTTACTATATCAAACTATATACTGTACTGCCTGGGACAAGAAAAGACCCTGTTTTAGGTAAGGTAGTCCAGGATTAGTATGAATCTGGGGCTCTGAACCCACTGTCACTGTTTAAAAGGTACGTTATTATAATGCTGTTATAAACTAGAGAGAAATTAAGAGAGAAAACAGACCCCAATTATGAAGAGTCACTAATACGACAGACAGCCTGAATTAATAGCAGAGCGGGGGATGGTTGCTAGTGCCAGCATCAATAAGGAAATGTGCTTGTCTGTGGAAGAGTGGCCATTATTTATTTATTTTTTAACATTTGGATTTTTTCTTTTTGTTTTGAGGTTCCATTTCAGCCTGTCATGTATAACATGTTTAATATATTATGAGTTGTGCTTCTGCATTACTTTCACTTATCTTTCTCTATAGCTGTCTCTGAATGGCTTTGAGTTTGCTTAAAACAGGCCACACTTGACCATGTGGTCTGCTTCCAGAGAAACAAAGTGATGCTGTTAGCCACAGCTATCATACAGAAATGGGTAGAGCGAACAGGGATATGCAGCTTATATATATACTGAGAATACAAACTGGGGATTCCTAACTAACTTTGACTTTTATTGTACCAGTCTTTCTCTATGTCATGAACTGTATGCTGTGTTTGAACCTCAGAATCATCAAGGAATAACTAACTCTGTCCTGTCTGAAGCCGAGGAATGCTACTGATTAACATGGTAGCGGCTGGCCGCACTTTCTCCAGGGGGTGAATAACAGCTTGCTCTTTGTTGATTTGACTGCCCTGTAATTTTCTTCATCTCCAGCTGGGCGATTTCTCTCTCTCTCTCTCTCTCTCCCCCTCTCTCTCTAACCCTCTAACCTCTCAGTGCTTCCTGTCTGTCTGTCTGTCTGTTTGAGTGCCTGTCCACACGGCTCTGTTTTTCTCTTTGTTCTGTGCTGACAGCCGGTTTCGCTGCTTGAGAAGGCTGCCCCCCACTGGGCCCAGGGAAAACTGCAAGCCCATCTTGTTGCTCAAACTAATCTGCTGAGAAACCAGGTGATTTTTGTAAAATAATAATAAACTGCTTGCTCCCCCTCACCTGACCTCCCCCCCCAACCTCGCCCCGGCCCCCGCCGCATGCTGCAACCTGTGTGATAAACTAGAACTAATAGAACGTGGGCAGTCATCGTTTTACATTGGTATGTTTTTTTATTTTTTTTAAGGCAGTTGCTGAGTAACCAAGAGGGCTATTTTTATTGTTTTACTCTAATTTGAAAATAAAAACAAACAAAAAAAAAGTTAATGTTACACAGGATATAACTTTAATTTTACATTTATACTTTAAATACAGTATGGTAAATTTAAATTCATGAAGGTAAAACTCCACAAATGTTTTAGTTTATTACATCAATTACATGATGAAGGCACTAAAATGTATCGTTTTGATTGAGTGTCATTTGAAGTTATGGACGTAGAATAGGATAAACCACGCTGGTCCATATAAGAGTGCAACACAAGATGTTTTTGGTGATACCATTTAACAGGATCTGCTGAATATGTGTAGAAAATACACTGGCTCTCAAGACCACAGAGGTCTCTTCTTAGCTATGGATGATGCTTGTGAGCTTAACTGCTGTTGATGTCTTTAACAACTTCTAGCCTGCACGCTCACTGCAGAGAATGTAAGCATGATTAGCTTAGAGAACTTTTTACTGTGGGTCTGAGAGCCATCAAACCCAATCCAGTGCAGATACCTCAGAGACGAGTCGAATAGGAAATGACAGTGAACCTCAGTAAGTTGACTAATCCCGTTTTTGGTAACTTTGAAGCTAATGGTTTCAGATAATTGGAGGTGCACTTGCAGTTGCAATCCATTCACTTAGAAAATGAAATTTTATAACATTTAATAAAGAGTGGTATAAAATCCAAAGTGTATTTGTTAAATAGTAGGTAAGTACTGTGGTGTTTTGAGAGCCAACACATTTGAATGAACTCGGGACAACTGGAGGTTATTGCGGTTTTAAAGAATCAATGTGAGCTTTCATTAAGCCAGACTGGGTGTAATATATCTCTAATTAAACTGTGATGCATTAAAGATTAATTGATTCCTATAAATAATTACAAGCTATCGTCCTCTATTATATCTGCACAGGACAGCCTGGCTGCCATAACTGTTCTTGTCCGAGGAGGCTCCAGATGCAGCTCTGGTGACACCTAGTGTTAATAATGTGTACTGCGACCTGGGCCTCCTCCACAGTGTCAGTTTGATAGATTAAAGTATTGGAAGAAACTGTTCAAGACTGCTAAAGTAACCAGCAGTCTAGAGAAGTTTAATGTCTATAGTGTACAATCACTACTAACAATATCACTGCTCCGTAGATGTATCGTCCATAACTATTAAACGTTCCAATTTAAAATGACTACAATAAACGTAATAAATTGAATGATAAACATTTTGCCTGGTATATTTCTAAAAGCTGATGCTTCTAGGTACCAGCTCGTGCCATGTGCTTCAGCTCAGTTTCACCTCCCACAATATAAATGAAAAGAACCAAAATATGGCGTGAAATAGCTATCAAAAATCTGTGTGCGCAGAAACGCAGTTTGTAATTGTAAAACGCAGTTTGTAATTGTAAAACGCAGTTATTAATTGTAAAACGGAGTTTGTAATTGTAAAATGGAGTTTGTAATTGTAAAACGCAGTTTGTAATTGTAAAACGCAGTTTGTAATTGTAAAATGGGAAAAAAATACAATTACGGTTCTAATTTACACTTACGAAACTCAGTCTACGCTTACAAATCTGCTTTCTGCTTGCTCGCCACTTTTGAGAGTGAAATTGCTCTCAAAATACTGAGCCAGAGAAACGCAGTTTCTAACTGTAAAATGAAAAAATACAGCCTCCCAATTTTTTTCTCACTTCGGTTCTAATTTACACTTCGGTTCTATTCTGCGCTCTCGACTCCTTTTCACATTTACAGTTTTTCTGCACTCACGAAACTTCGGTCGACGGTTACAAATCTTTTTGAGTTTTTCTGCGACGCACAAAACTCAGTCGACGGTTACAAATCTTTTGAGTTTTTCTGCGCATGCACGTAAACTTCGGTCGACGGTTACAAATCTTTTTGAGTTTTTCTGTGCACTCACAAAACTCGGTCGACGGTTACAAATCTTTTGAGTTTTTGTGCGCATGCACGAAACTTCGGTCGACGGTTACAAATCTTTTGAGTTTTTCTGCACACTCACAAAACTTCGGTCGACGGTTACAAATCTTTTGAGTTTTTGTGCGCACGCACGAAACTCGGTCGACGGTTAAAAATCTTTTTGAGAGTGATTTCACTGTCAAAAAAGAAAAACTGCAAATGCGTAGCTCAGGCAGCCTAGTTGATTATCGGCACTGTCGATCGGTCACTATTCGTCACAGCCAACATGGCGGAGGATGGGGTAAAAGCTGCAACGAGCCGGAATGGCCCAGAACGGTACTTTAATGAATTCAATTGCTTTAAAAAACAGCATAAAAAGTTAGACATATGAGGAGAATATTTTAACAATCAGAACCGATTAATAGTGCGCTGTCATTAACCCGTTCCGGTCCAGAACCCTTTTTTTATCAACAAAAAGCTCCTGGAACACTGGGTTCCGAAGGTGCAAAGACGACGAAAATTATACACACAATACAGTATACATTATATATACAATATAATGTTTTGCAATGTGTGTGACTCCCTAATGTAAATGGAATGAATTTCATGAAGCTGCACCATTTAAAAAATAAATTAAATGAATGTATATTTCTAAATCTTATGTTAAACATGATGTGTATGTGTACGGTAACGTTACAATGTGTAGGTTTGTGGTTGATGTCAATTTTCAATGTGAAATAAATTATATCACCTTTATATCACCTTTACATGTGTGTAGTATTTTTGTTTGACTTTAACTTTATCAAATTACAGATACATTCACATATGTGTATGTATGTGTGTGTAATATATATATATATATATATATATATATATATATATATATATATATATATATGTATATATATATATATATATATGAATGTTCGGCTACACCTTTGAAAAGCACCTCACATACACATACTACTTAATTTAAATATATACCTTTAAATCTAATGTTTAAATAATACCGCTTAAAAAAAAAATACTACTTTACTGTAGAAACTAAAAGAATCAAATAGGATTATAGATATTCAATTGGATTGTACTGGAAAAAAATTAAATCCTGTATGAACCTTATAGAAAATCCAATACAAACTAAAAGAATCCAATAGGATTATAGAAATCCTATTAGATTGTACTGGAAAAAAATGAAATCCTATAGGATTTTTTGACTAGGGAAGGGAGTCGAGCGCGCGCAGAATAGAACCGTGTAAATTAGAATCGTAAGTGAGAAAAAAAATTGAGAGGTTGTATTTTTTTTCATTTTACGGTTAGAAACTGCGTTTCTGCGCGCTCGTATTTTTGAGAGCAATTTCACTCTCAAAAGTGGCGAGCGAGCAGAAAGCAGATTTGTAAGCGTAGACTGAGTTTCGTAAGTGTAAATTAGAACCGTAATTGTATTTTCTGTTCCCATTTTACAGTTACAAACTCCGTTTTACAATTACAAACTGCATTTCTGCGCACACAGATTTTTGATAGCTATTTCACGCCATACCAAAAGATCTATAGAAGCAGTGCCGGCGTTAGTATTTACTGGGCCCTGGTGCAACACTGTGAAGTGAGCTCCCCCCCCCAAAAAAAACAACTCGCAGCACAACCAAAGATAATCTCTTGAAAATACATACATCAGCAGCAAAATCTGAATCGGTCAAACATTTTAATAAATCAATTATGTAAGGGGATTAATCAGTGTCATTAATAACTCGATTTAGTTAACATTGAAACTTATTAATAGTCACAAAACGCATTAAATCATAGGCATCAATTGGATGTTTAAATTAATGTTATCAAGTACAATAGTATGAAAACGTTTCTATAAAAAAAAACAAAAAAACGTATGCATTTCAAAACTTAGCCCACAGTACAAATGCATTCGTTACAACTCATAAGCGAAAACCTCACACTATAAACACACTTAACAAATTAATATCCCAAAAGCATGTGTGTTTTTTTGTTTTTTCGTTTTTTTTGTTTGTTTTTTTAACTGAATTTTTACCATCCGTTAGTTAAGGCGGAACTTCGTGAGACGGACAGACTGGAACACGTTCAGTTTGTGCGATGTGGAAATGGAACGCTTTAACTTTTTCGCCAAATTATTTACTTAATTTAGCGATTTGGGGATGCTATTGTGCATTGTGATGGTTTTTGTTCAGACAGAAAGTTCCAAGCAGTAGTTACATCATATGTAATAAACTATAACATTAATATTATGGGTCAAATACATACAAAAATCTCGCTATACAGTACAGACCACCATAAATAGAGGCTACGTTTATTGTATGTTGCCAGTATTGCATGCACAGTGAATAGAATACAGTGAATCAGCAGTACAGCTATGGCCAAAAGTTTTACATCTCCCTATATAATTAAACAATTTTGCTTCATAGTCGAATGAAGCCTGCTGAATAATGTTTTCCATACTTAACGAAAAACGTGAAATACTGTGCTACTATTATGCTGTCTTCCGGTAGACTATGATATCGTTCTGTAGTTTCTTTGATTTAAATCATGTTAAATAAAACATCTAAATGATGTTAATCTAATTTTTTTTTTTATTTTTTAAATTGTATCAATCCAACAAAAAGAAAATGTAGGTGATGCAAAACTTTTGGCCACATAACTTCGGAGCAAACCATGTTTCATTGTGTGCAGACCGGACTGTTCCACCAAACAACATGTTCCACGGCCGGAAGATGGAACGATTTCGCCAAACAGGTTGTTCAGTTCTGTTCGGTCGGACGAAATTTTAGGATCACAACCAGTGTTGCCACATCTGAAAAATGAAAATATCGTATTGGCGCCTCAAAATGATTGTATTTCACAAAAAAATATCGTACATCCCAAAAATTAAAGACCACGTGAATGTAAACGTTTTTACGTCCTTAATTGTCCTTAAATACGATAATTATAGTACTTCTGGCAACACTGATCACATCGCCCAACAGAGCAATCACGTGACTTTAACACGGACTCTATTGCCTGAGCGCTTGCTGCGTCCCGCCTCCAGATAAACAATCTGTCAGCTGCGAATTTGTTTTGATTGACAGTCCACCAATACTACCTTGCTACGGTTTCATTTTCTAATCGTAGTAGATTAGACGGCACTTCTATATTTTTTTACGTCTAGTCATTTAAAATGGGCACAGAAAAATAAATAAATAATTGACTCGGGGCTCCCAAAAAATTGATTAACAGCCTTTTAAATGTTGTGCTTTACTCAGTATTTGATAGTGTTTGCAATCATTCTAAGTAGTTCTGAGTCCTGTTGCTCTTGTGTAGAGTTATCATTGAAATATGTGGCTTTGAGCTGTTTTGAGCTTCAGCATAGTAAAAGACGTAAAAAAAACAACAACATAACATTTCAAGCTGCTTACTCTAAAAAGGGGGATGTGTTGAGAAGGAAAAAGAAAAGTGTTCTTGCTGTGTTCAGGCAGAGGATGATCTGGGGAAAGCTCAGAAGGTGTTTGAGGATATCAACATAGACCTACAGGAGGAGCTCCCATCCCTATGGAACAGGTGAAGTGCACTCCCTTTTGTTTGTTTGCTAAAGTTGCATTAACTAACTTCATCATATAAAACTCATCTCTCTACCAGGTCAGCCATGTCCAGCACAGAGAACATGCTGACCTTGGATCAGTGAATAAGCTTTATTACACCCTTTATTACAAGTGTATGGAATGGGTTACCAAGCCACGGTGTTGATGCTGAATCACTTGGATCTTATACACTCAATCATTAAATATGAGCAAAACTGACTAATACTAGTTGACAAATATTTTGGAATCTAATGTTCATCTGCACAATGAAACCTTTCTGTAAAACTCAATCTCAATCAAACTGGGGCTGCAGCTGGTTCCATCTGCAGTCTACAGTCCAGTATGCCAATGGACATTACACAAGAGTCAAAGATCACCTGTATGTATCATTTTGTGTATGATTTATTAACAAATTCAACAACCTCCAACATTACCCTGACAATAAAATATATTCACAACCTTCATATTCAGCCAACATCTTTTTTTCTGCAGATTTAAAACCAGCATTACTGATCTCGATCTGCTTCAGATGGAGTCTGATTTCAAATTAAACTGATCTTGATCTGCTTCAGATGGAGTCTGATTTCAAATGAAACTGATCTTGATCTGCTTCAGACGGAGTCTGATTTCAAATGAATCTGATCTCGATCTGCTTCAGACGGAGTCTGATTTCAAATGAAACTGATCTCGATCTGCTTCAGATGGATTCTGATTTCAAAGTGCTTTCAAGTCGGTCCCGCTGGCAGATGGAAATGTGTCATTAAATAATATAAAGTGACTGCCAGTGCACGTGTTGAGTTCAAACTGCTGTTCAGAGGACTTGTTTCTGCGGATTCCTGACCAGTGTCTGCCTGTCTGTTTCCATGTGCCTGCAGTCGTGTTGGCTTCTATGTGAACACATTCCAGAGCATCGCAGGCTTGGAGGAGAACTTCCACAAGGAAATGGGCAAGGTAAGAGATCCTCAAAGCTGTGCTAACCTTCATTTTCAATTCCAGTTCCCTGTCATTGAATTGCCATTAATATCATCATCATAAAACTTGTAGTAAACCCAAGTACTTTCCTCTGTGGACCATATTATTATATTAGAGTGACTTTAATAAGAGAGTCAATAAATCACCCAGGAGGAAAACACCAACAGAATTAATATTGTCACAAGGTGGCAGGCTCTGTTTAGATCAGTGGTGCGCAAACTTTTTAAATACTGCCCCCCTTTTGTAGCACGCACAAAGTTTGTGTGTGTGTGTAATATATATATATATATATATATATATATATATATATATATATATATATATATATATAAACAGTATTATTAATTCTTTAAATAACTTAGTATGAGTAATCGTTCAACAATTTAAAAAAAAATACAGCACGATTACATGAAAAAACACACACACAGCTGTAGCTAGTCATGAAAAGAAAAGGCTGTGCCCTTTTGCTCATTTTGTGGAGACGAAATAAAATTAATAAAACACAAAGAAATAGAGTATGGATACACCACACACTAAAAAAAAAAAAAAAAGGAAACCGTTCGGGGAATACCAACGGCTTGTTAAAGAGCTAATGTTGTTGTTGTTATTTTTATTATTATTATTGGTCAACATTATTTAAACAAAGAAGCGTCATTTTACAGAAATACAAAACCAGTGTGTAGCGCTCCCCGTCACTTTTGACTAAAATTAAGGTGAAATAAAGAGATAGACCTACCATCAATTTCCAATTGTTCTGCTATTTCTTGCCGTGTGGCGTCCTCCTTTTTATTGTCTTTATAACCACTGACGCTGGCATCATAAAAAACATTGTATTTTTCGACTTTAATAATTAAATTCTTGTGGTAATCTCTGCGTGAACGAAAGTCTGACAGCCACTACCTTTGACCTTCTTTCAGATTGGCCCATTGCGACGCGAACAGCTCGTAGTGCAAATAGAAATAAACAAATGTATTTCTATATTTGCTCGCTTCATTCGTGCCGCTCACTTCACTTGCGGTGTGCATTAAGCCCGCCGCACACAGCCCGACTCAAGCCGTCCCGACTCATCTCATCTGAGCATGCACAGATTTTGCGATCAGTTGTGCAGAGTTTTGGTTTGACGTCACAATTGAGTTTTTCCCGACTGGGTGTCGCACACTCCTAAGACTGAATTAGACAGACCACGACTAGATACTGGTGATTACTATGTATGCAGATTTAATTAATACTGCCCTGTACACATTTTTTTATTAGCTTAGCCCAGGGGTGCCCAATCCTGGTCCTGGAGGGCCGGTGTCCTCCTGGCTTTTGTTCCAACTGCCCCCTAAATTACTTAACTGGACCAATCAAGCACTTATTAGAAGCTTAATTGGTCCAATTAAGCAATTTAGTGCACTTGACCATTTACACCGTGCAAACGTTTCAGGCAGTGTTTGACTTTTTGTATAGTGTGTCTACTACACTTTAGCCTGTGGTAAATAAAATCCAACCTGTTGATTTTTATTTGACTTTGGCGGGTTTTTTTTTCTCAGCGTGTGGATCTAGGGGCTTGTGATTTGTGACCTATTGGAGATCGACACACCGGTTACATCTGTTTTAGCGCAGTAAGAAAATATAGGCTGCTAATAGATTGATAATAAAAAGGTAAATTGATAATTTACCTTTGATTAATAAACGCCTAAAAAAAAATATTCAAATGTGCACATATCTGGTATTTTTTAATTCAGGACACTCGGAGCAATTCAAGACTAATGTATTTTTACCTGTGGAACTAAAGCTGTCGATACTCCGCCGTCTTGTATGACAAGTTACATGACAAGCTACGTCACTTAAACCTGCTTCACCATTGGTTGACTAATCGGTCTCAATCAGTCATGGTCAGCAACCGCCGCGCACAGACAGACTGATCACATCTGAACGAAACTGCGTCTGAAAAAGATTCAACATCCTCAGTCTTCAAATCTGAAGACATCCCGACTGAAATCTGCATAATCTTGGTTTAAAGGGCACGCACACTGATACAATTCATCCAAACTCTGTACGGCCAGTTGAGATGAGATGAAATTTAGGGAAAAAATATGTGATTTTACATTAAATCAGAGAAAAAAACACCTCTTAAAACATTCATGCTTTTTTTTACACTTGTCGCCCCATACATGCAAGCCGACATTTCGGCTCTGTTCAATATAGTTTCACTCGCATTCGTGCACCTCTTACTGACTCCCCCCACTTTGCACACCACTGGTTTAGAGTTAAAGTAGACCCCAATACTGTTTATTTAGAGATCGTATTCAGCAATATACTCTTTGATATATGATATATATATTTCATTACAGAAATGTTGTTCACAATGGGCTCTATGAGCTTTAACTGAGGAGTTTTATAAAGAATGTTTTTTCAGTCTATTTTTATGAATAACATATATATTCATGAAACTTCTTTAACGTGTGTCGAGAACCTGTGTGTGTGTGTGTGTGTGTATATATAAACAGTATTATATTAATTATTTAAATAACTCCTTATGAGTAAGGCCCTATATCTGGTAAGATACCACATAGGCTGCTCTTTAGAAGTGCACTTTGAAAGCATGGATCCCGATGGACATTCCTTAGCACTGATTCAAGTAATCTTGGTCTTGGTGACCTTCTGCATGAGTTCTGGCTTCGGACTGGATGAAAGGCATGTTCTCAGGGTTCAGATCATAATTAGTGGGGCTTATGAAGCAAGAGTCCCCACTTTAAATCTTCGACATACTTCTTCTTATTCTTATTCTTTGGCACACTACTCCTCTTACATCGTTTAAGCTAGAAACGCCGTTCGGAATAGTGTGCTTGTATACAACTTTTTGATATATTTGATACTATTTAAACTATTAAGCTTTTTGTCCGTCTTCATTCACTTTAATGGGACTTTTTTCAACATTCTAAAGCCCCCCATTGTTTAAAAACTCCCAGACTTCCAACATTCTATTTACTGTAAACGATGTAACTTTTGACACAAATCAGCTACTTTGACCACTTTCCCAACAAGTAAGACAAAAAGTTGGAATCTTCCTCTACTTCTCTGCTATTCAAATCTGAAATCAAAACAGAAATAACTTTTACCAATCAAGAGGTACAGCTGTTTTAGTAACCGCATCAACTACATTTCTTTTAACTTTTTATAAACAACTGAAATTTTGACCACTTTCCCTAAAGCAAGCCCCAAAATGTAAAGTGTCTAAACTAGATGGTAACTTGTAAAGTAAGGTAAAGTTACCATCTAGTTTAGACATGACTCTCAAATGATATCCTCTCATCTGTCCAATTTCTTTCACTTTTGTTAACTGTACAAAAGAAAACGTTTCATTTGTTCTTTCATAGAATCTCATAGTTTTTCATTTTCTTTTCACATTTCCAAATATCGTTATGTTTTTTTTTTTTTCTCTGCTGTGTCAATAGTTGTTTGCAGTTGTCTCAAGCCTCAGGTCTTTATGAACAAGACACAAGCATTCAGTAAACTTATATTTCTGAAACAAAATGTGGGACCTTATTCATAAAGCTAGAGGTCATTATTATATTATAAAGTAACATTTGATGTATTAAATACAGGTTCATGAACAAATTCTACATCATTGTTGTTTTTGCATACAAAACTTTTATCAAAACAGACATTTGTTATGCATTTGTGTATAGAGCCCATGGTTGCAGTTGTGTGGGGAGTGATCTTAAGAAAGTGTACTGGTCCTCATTAGGACAGAAGAACCTGAATATTATGAAACCCTATTCTGCCTGTGGATGTAGGCCTTGTTGAGCTGTGATGTGTAGTTTATATTCTTGGCACATTCCCAACATGCCTTGTGTGTTTCCTGTTTTCTCAGATGAGTCACCAACTGACTGATGTGATGACCAAACTGGAAGACCAGCACTTGTCCAACCCGCCCAGGTCAGCTGCATTTAATTGAGTGAAATGCAAAAACTAATTAAAAAGGAGGGTTCTTTAATGATTGATGTCAATTAATCACATATGATATAGAACTATAGTAACAAAACAAGAATATTAAATGTAGGTTTCCTTTTGGCAGACAACTACAGTAGTACTGAAGAGCAGCTCCTGAACTCAACAACACAATATTGCAATAAGAACCACTTTGAATGATTGATTGAAAGTATCATTCAAATGAACGTGGACAGTACAAAAAGAAGAAAATGTAGTCTGAAGATTCTTCCTAACCTTTTTTGTATTTGTATTTGCTGTACCCTATTAAAGGTAATAGGCGTATTCAAATAATCGGTTCACATAGATCTTGCTATATTTGGGTATATTTACATCAGGCTATAGTCTGAGAGAGCCAAATCATACCTTTTCATGTCAACATATTCTGTGCAGAAGCTGGGTTGGAGGATGGTAGGCACAAAAAGGGTTTAATACTTAAGTGATGTAGAGGAGAAAGGGAATGTGGAGGAAGTTTCTAATGAATTTCAGTTGAGTTCCTATGATTAACACTCCCCTTTCCTTTGGAATGCATAAGGATTGATTGAGTAAGTAATAATGAATTTCTGCTGCCAAACTGACACATTTGAATAAATTAAACTCCCACACAGAAAGCAAAGTAAGATGGTTCTGAAGACAACCAAAGTGGTAAAAAGGTAATTGTAAGCGCCAAACTTATTCTGATGTGCAGTGGAGTGTTAGCCCATTTTCTAACCTGTGTTCGGCAGCTAACTGAATCAAGGAATCTCAGCGTGATTTTTGCAGTGTGGGATGTCTGACCGTTTTGATTTGTTGCTCAGATTTGCTATGCATTTGTTTTGTGAGTTTCAACCAAAATGAGTTCCATCGCTTGCCAGCAAATTGTCGCTGTTCTCTCTACTGTGGTGGCAATGAATATTCAATCAATCTATCACTGCAAGCAGTTTTAACACTGTTTATCCAAGTTTGGGAAGACTCCATTTTTTCTGTCATGTTTAAATACCCTGGTCAACCCTGGTTTAGCCTGTATATATCGCGGTTTCCAGTGCCCGATCATGCTTGGTATCGACTCAAACAGCCAAACCATGTTCAACTCACACAGATTTTAATTGTCAGAACATGGACTTTCACAACATAGTTTACAATTTGAGACACATCAAATACTTTTTCCCCTTTAAAAAGTGAGACTTATCAACTACAATAAACTCTTACTAATCTGGACCCCACTTATCTAAACTGAGCTGTAATCCGAACCACCCTCCTTTGTGATGAAGTGCAGGCTGAACACGTTAAACCGAGACCAGACCAGCATTTCTGACATGGCACAGATGAAGAGAAGTTCCGTAACAAATACTCATATTTCAGTGTGAAGAACAACACTTTCCAAACAGATTCCAAACACACATTCTGTTCATTCCAGTCTTAGTAATTTACTGGCCTTGGTCACCATTTGGCATGTGTCTTGATGCAGTACCAAGATCAAAAGTCTGGTGAGATGATGCAACTTGTGAGTAATGCTTTAAGAGTTGCTGGGAATGTAATATTCATTGCCTCCACTGTAGCTTACACTAAACACCAGTTTTTAGTTTTTCTATTTCCATGAGTAACTGGTCAGTAATGTGCATGTACTTGTCAAGGGGAGCTCGTGCTGGAGCTCATTTTCTCAAGTTCTTCACCTTTAAATGCCTTGGTTTGAATTCGGCTTGTATCCCAAGTAAAAATCTCATCATATCCTCAAAACACATTCTAAAATCATTGCACAGTTAAACAAAGTCAGCCGTCTCAAGTTGGAGGGCTGAGGACTGGATGATTGGAGATTGAGTGGAAGATCTCAGGAGCGTCAGCTCCTGCTGTATGACTGTAGACAGTTCTGTTGTATCTGACTGGAGACAGTTCTGTTGTTTTTCACCTTTCATGATCAATACATTCATTGGATGAATTACCATTTTCAAGAACTTTCAGTCATTCATGGAAATATAAAAACAACTAATAAATGCAACCCAAGTGGATTTGAATCAAAAGAAAGAAAATCTCTAAGATGATCGCCATTTTTAAATTGTTTGCATTTTATCAAGTATTAAGTATTACTTAGAAGTACCATTATATTAAATAAATTAATTCTGAACTGCTGGCTTTAGTATTGCAGTAGTACTACAGTTTAGCAGTTGATGTAACTTGGTCGTATCAATACCATTCTGTAAGGTACAGTGTACATTCATACACACCCTCCTGTTTGCTGTCTAAATTGTGCAATACAGCAAGCGTCTGTGTTAATAAAAGTACCTCGCAACATTGGATGAGAGGGACTGTTATTACACAAAAGGGCCCCACAATGTGACGTTGAGATGGAAAAAAAAAGATGGTCCTATAAAAACAGATAAGGGAGAGCAGTCTCCCATGTCAGGCCCAGAAAAATATCAGAACACTATTGTATTAAAAACATTGTGCACAACGAGTAGCCGTAATGTTACAGGAGTTATGTGTAGTCCCTATGGGTCTGTTACCAGGGAGACCTCTCGCTGTCACCCTGCTTGACACGCTCCCTCACCCTTGTTGTGTTCTAGTGGCAGAGAGTCGTCCAAGGAGATAGGCTCCGCCCCCGTGAGGGATGGCTCCCCCGTCACCAACCCTGAAACCAAGGCCGTAAACCACGCACCCACTCCGTCACCCTCGACGACTCCCGTGCCAGCCATTCCCAAGTCTCCGTCTCAGGTAACTGTTCCACCAACATCTTGGGAAACCCTGCCAACATTCATTTCTGTCTTTTGCTTAAAGGTGTGATAACTAAAGCTTTAAAATCAATTTACCTACTTCTTATTAGCAAGAGCAAACATTTCACTGGCTGCCCTCTCCATTATGGTGTTTTTTTGTTTGTTTTTTTACTTCTGGGTACCAAATCACTCCCCGTGCCATACAGACACTGATTTAGTTGCATTTGAAATACCTGCATAAAAGCTCTTCAACGCAAGAAAAGAGAGACCAGTGACTGTTTGCTATTGATAATAAGATGTATGAAAATGGATGGTAAAACCTCTTAAGTATTAGATTCATCTGCTTGAACACTTTGAGAAATGATAGTCTGAAGTGACCTATAATCCGGACTGGTCGAGCAGCTGTCTTATACCCCCACAGGTTTATTACTGTTTAAGATAGAGGATGGCAAAGAATCTGTGAATTTTGAAAAGCATGTACTGTATGCGGTTAATAAGGATTCATTTTTCTTCCTGAACTAAACTTTGAATGTAAGCTCTATATTGTTTCTATTTATTTTACCAGTGTACACAATACAGTTTCACACTCAATCTCTGTTGCCATGGTATTATGGTTGCTGTGGTTCTGCAGTGTCATCAGTGTGTTGGCAGCTGTATGTAAAGAGTACAGTGGCTGGTCGGAGGACCTGGGAGGTTTTGTACAGTTTCAAGTGCATCTCTACATAGAAATGGTCTGTTTGTCTCTGATTTGGCTCATCACCAGGGCTCTTTGTTACAGTTTGTATTTGTGGTCACGTGATGTCCATTTTTAAAGTTATATTGACCGACTCTGCTTCTTAATTAAACTCTTTTTTTCTCCCGTAACTTGAATGACACTATGATTCTGTTTCATGATAATATAAAAAAAAAAAGTCAGCTCCTTATTTTTAATTCACCCGGGAAACACAAAAAGCAAGTTCAGCTAAATTGCTTTTTTCCAGATTTAAAATCTTAATGACTCGTTGCAAAAATGTTATAACCTGTTTTGCAAATAATTGTTTCCCCTTAACTACGATTTAGTTAAATCAATTTAACTTCACTCACTGTTTTGAATTACAAAAACAAAAATAATTAGCAATGAAACAGAATCATAGTCTCAGTCAATTTACGGGAGAAAAAACTGAAGTGAACCTGTTTCACAATCAACACTTTTCCAAGAGTTTAATTGAACGGAGTCAGCCAAAAAAAGGACATCACGTGATAAAAAAGAAACAATAGAAGAGCCGTACTAATCACATACAGGTTTTTTTTTTTTTTCTTTAATTTAAATTGTCACATTGTGGGATATTTAGTTTTTCCAGGACACTCCTTTTTGTCAAGCAAAGTTTTAATGTGAATACTGTGCTCTACTAATATTGTAGACGTTGTACTACTCCAGACTTTAGTGCTTTTATAGATTAGGAGAAATAAGCAGTCAAAAAAAGTGGGAAGCTCAGAGGTCCGAGGTGGGTTGCCTGGTAAAAGCATGGCTGTGTGGAGTGTAGGGGGAGTCATGCAGTCAGGGGAGCGCAGGTTCACGTCCTGGCTGTGCTAAGATGTTTTTACTGGAGATTCTGGAGGGAGAGGGGATTCCGTGGGTTAGAGAGGCAAAACCGGCAGGGACTGTTTTCCTTACGGCTCTACAGCGAACCCTATTGGCCAGGCATCTGATGAGCTCAAGCGGACACCTGCAGGGCTTGCCTTTGTCCTCCAGGTGCCGGTAGCTATCTGGCATCTGCTGTCCTGTTTCTTGGTGCAAAGAGGCAATTGTCTAAGCTGGTTTGCACCCTAGCCTTTACCCTGTTTCACTTGATATGAACTAGGGAATACAATTTGATATCTGTAGCACCATTACATTTTTTTCATTTTTTACATGTTGTTTTAATTTATTAATTTACAATACAGGGTTCTCCCCAGGCCTTTTCAGCTGCCCCGGCTGTCACCGCCCGGCTTTAAAAATCTGATCCGCCCATCTTCCAGATGCTACTGTGCCTTTAACAATGAGGATTGATTGTCTTCTAGCCGACTAATCACTTGCACGTTGCTGGGTGAAAGAAAAAATCTTGGAACCACATGACAGCTTTGTTGCGTCGTGACACAACATTTAACCAATCAGAGAGTTGATGGGGTTTTCTGTATTAAGCTCTTCGAGAGGCTAAAACGTTAGACTGCTCAAAAAATAACCGATTATTTTCAAAGCAAAAATAGTGACAGTGAATGCAGGGTTTTCAAAATAAGCCGGCGATCGGTGCAATCCACCGCCTAATACTATATTTGCGCCGGCTACTTTATTGAAAAAGTTTAGATTTTTGGGTATTATCATTCTGTCCATTTTTTGTCGTATTATTGTTCTATAAGGTGAGATATAGTGCATAACAGCTATACATATGCACCAGAAAAAAAGCGTATTCCTTTTGTTGTGATATCATAAAAATATGTACCCAGATGCTTGTGAGAGATATTGGGGGTTCATGTATAGAGGCTGTAGCCTTTAAGAAGAAAGGCATGATGGGATATCAGCAGAAATACAAATGTTTAAGTGCAGAGGTGCTGGATTATTACCCTCTGGTGTCATGCAACAGTTATGGTGGTAACCAAACGTGTGCGAGTACTGTTGTGTAAAAAAATGGATAAAATGAACAGTTGCATTCAAAAAATATAGAACAGCGAAAAACAAAAATTAACAAGTGAAAAGGTTACCATTTTTTTTTGTTTTGGTTTGGTTTTTTGTGTGAACTCCAATAAACCTACGTTATCTTTCCCCAGTCAAATTGTAGAGTGCCTAAATAAGCATGGTAATTTACCATAATATTATATGTTTAAGATAAGGCAAGTTTATTTTTCTGTTAAAAGTGCTCCCAGCTATAATGTTCTGCCGTCCGGCTGTACAGAATTCCTGGGGAGAACCCTGCAATAGGTGGTTGTTTCAATAAAATATTTGAAACTGTGACTACTGTTTGAGTGAATCTTCCTGGTAATCACCAAAACAATTACTGAGTCCAAAAGATTGGGGTGATTTGTAGGATTTTGAATTTGTGTAAACAATGAGCAAACTCCTAAGGTCAATGTCATTTGAGCTGAATAATGCTACAAATTACTTCCAGATTTCCACATGTATAGAAGAGAATAGTGATCTGAAAAATACACAATTGTTTCGAGGATGGTTCACTTAAAAAAAAAAAAAAGTATTTCATTAGTTATTATTACTGTCTACAAAAGCTAACATTATGTTTTGTGCACCAATGTGTGTGTGTGTGTGTGTGTGTGTGTGTGCGTGTCTTGGGGTTTTTGATGTACTAACACCTGTGCTTTCTTTTTGACTGCTGCCCCATGTGCGCTCCTGCGTGTCTCACAACACAGCAGAAGAGAGGCCCGCCAGTCCCCCGTCCTCCCAAACCCACCCCCTCCAAGGATCTCAAACCGGACAACATCATCAATTTCTTTGATGACGCTTTTGTCCCCGAAATCAGTGTGACAACCCCGTCACAGGTTAGAAGAGTTCACCTCCCTAGCCACTGCTATCCATTTCACCCTTCCACACCATAAACTCAAAACAAGAGGCTTTCAAGAAGTATTCTCCAACCTGCAGGCACCACGCACAATGAAATGTGATAAAAGGAGGCATATTCGAATAAATTAAATCACACAGCTTGCAGTCCCAGCATGAGCTGTCTTGTGTAACCCAGTCTAGCCAAGAAACTAGTACTCATTACTTACACACCTCTATTTCTGTATCTGGTGGTCAAAGTTTCAGAATTAACTTCCATTCGGAATGTGTTTGCATGCACAAGTATGGATTGGACTGTACGATGGGCTGTCCGATGCAAAGCCCCGCTATACAGAAAATGTCAGGTACAAGAGGGGTTTCCCATACCGTGTATGAAACGGCTCTACAACCATGTCCCCAGTGAAATGGAAGCTTTGCCTGGGAAGTAAGAAACACATTTTATATGTGCTTAATGCAGTTGTCATAATATTGCCCTTAATATCTTGGTACCACTGAATAGGTAACTTTTCAAAAATGGGCAACAGATTTTAATCAGGAAATTGTCCCATAAGTGCAGTGGCACCCTGAATCTTATCCATTTACTACGAATGTAGAATTACTGGTTGGGACGTTAGTTCTTCTTTTAGTTTCTCCAATGGTGACTGGCAAAACAGCTATTGCACTGAATGCTGTACCAATCCTGACAGTCATCAGTGCAGAAAGTAATGTATTTAGTTATTCTGCAGCATATTGATTGCACATGTATATCGTTTGCCTTGTCAAGCCACAGTGATCCCTGATTTTCAGACACAAAATGAGGCCAGATGGAGACCTGAGGATGAACTCCACCCAAGGTTTAGTAGTTTCATCCACTACTTGGGTTCTCCAGGTGAAAAGAGGCTATTGGAATGTGTTTTACATGCTTCCTGTTGTAAACGTACAGCTAAGATGGGGTGCCATGAGATCAGGAGGCTGTGTGGTCCAGTGGTTAAAGAAAAGGGCTTGTAACCAGGAGGTCCCCGGTTCAAATCCCACCTCAGCCACTGACTCATTGTGTGACCCTGAGCAAGTCACTTAACCTCCTTGTGCTCCGTCTTTCGGGTGAGACGTAATTGTAAGTGACTCTGCAGCTGATGCATAGTTCACTCACCCTAGTCTCTGTAAGTTGCCTTGGATAAAGGCGTCTGCTAAATAAACAAATAATAATAATAATAAATGGGATTTGACATGCTAGCCTACAACAGGCTGTGGGTTCAAACCTCGCTACTAATGGGCTAACTAGCTTTCTGAACCAGTGAAATAGAAGCCTGGTGGTGACCGCGTGCGTGAAGGTTGGAAATCACTCATCTAACATCACTTCTAAAACACCACTGCACCCTGCCTTATCCCTCCACTCTCCCCAAACTCATTTTATTAAGAATTCTACTTTCCATTTCTATCTTTTTACTTGGCCAACTTAATTGAAACAAAACCCAGGTGGTATAAATCATTTTCTATAACCCACTGAGAGCTAGCCAAGGCTTTTAAATCAAATTGCTACCCTCTTACTAGCAATAGCAGCAGCATTATCACCCGGGCCTCCTATTGTGCTGAGGAGCCTTAGGGCCCTATTCTGATGAAGCGAGTACAATCGTAGACGCAGTGGTTAAAGTCAATCGCGTCTGCCCCGCAGGGAGTGGCTTCTCCAAAAGTGTGATTCTGATGAAATTGAAAACCCAGCGCATTTAGTGGCGCAATGACAACGCCCAGCCAATCAATGCTGAGTATGTTGGGGAATCTGCTATCCAATCAGGGCCAGGCAACAATCCCTTTAAGAGACAGAATGTGCTTGCGTCACTGCAGGGCTCCATTTTGAATGTAGAAGTGGAGGTCATGTCGAGCGACAGTAGCACAGAGCAAGAACAACCAGCGCAAGTCAGAACAGCAAGTGGTAGTGGTCACTCGCCGAGAGAATACTTAAACCTTCATGACACAGGAGATTGCTATATTAACATCTGTTAACATTCATTCGTCTACTACTTCTGGTCCTGCTATGAGCTGTGCCCTACATTTATTGCTTTATGTGCGTTTCCCACTTTTTTTAAGTTTTCTTTCTTTGGTTTCCTCTTTCTGTGTCAGTCCAAACGCATGCAGTTTTTACTTAAGTCTACTTTGCTTTTTATAGTGTGTTCAGTTGTTAAAGTTCCTGACTGCACCACTAAATAAACCTGGTTTCAGCGGGTCTTAACGCAGTGCTCAGTTGTCTATTTGGGACCCCATTGCGCTGTCATTAGAATCGCTTTGGCGAATATAACACACCCCGAAATTTATGCCGACATGTGGTGATGGGGCAGATGCTATATAATAGCGCAAGACATGTCTTCAGAATACCATTTCAGTACAGTGTTTTTTTTTTTTACGTCTTCGCACCATTTATGCACCACAGATTTGAGGGCAAGTGCCGTTCACGCTTGCACTCGCATTCGCGTTGTGATCAGAATAAAGCCCATAGTTTTTTAGGTTAATTGTTCATATACAACCCTATGCAAAATATATACCTAATCACGTTGAAGTGAATCCAAAACTAGTTTAGTTTTTACTCCATTCTGTTTTCTGTTTTGTTTATTTATTTATTTTTTTATTGCATGAAATTAAAATAATGTAACGTGGTATTAGACATAATGTTGCTCATGCTAATAAGAGAAGAAAGGATTTTAAAGCTCTGGTATAGCTCTCTATACGTACTGTTAGCATGCCTCACTCACCCACTCTGCCTGTGCACACCCCTCTGTCCTGTCTGGTGCTGTTTCGGTACCCCCAGCTTTGGATTGCTCCTTCATCTGGCAACTGGTATTCTACAATGAAGACACTTCTGTTGTGCATGTTACCCCTGACACAAACTGAAATATTTATAGAAACTGGTGGCTAATTCCATCACACTGAAGGAAACCTAAGATAATTAAAATAGTAAATAGTAAAATCAGCTGGTTTAGCATACCACAATTAGCACTAAACTTAATAAAGTTACCCTACCTATGGTAGTCCATGATTAGAGCTAATCTGTGTTCTGTGAAACCAGCTATTGTAAACGGTGTATTAGTCTCTTTTTTATATATTGTTGTAAAAATATGTAAATTGACAAGAAGGATCCAGTTTTAATGATTGGGATAAGCAAGGAATCAGTAGTTTTGTAGATTTTCTGTCACAAAAAGTTTGCCCAGGGTTTACACATACTGGATAGTGACCTCTGGTGGTAGAATATTGTTACTGTGGGTATTTTTAATCAACATCACATATGGGTCCATTTGTTGCATATTTTTGTGAATGAAAAACACTACAGTAAAAGTACAAAAAACAGTAAGTAGGTGGACTTCAGAATCCTTAATCTGTGTTTTTTGTAATTCCCTGAACAATTTAATGTTTGCTGAATAGAGGGTTGTATCCTACAATTCCTGAACGTTAGTTTCATTGTGTGTTTTTTGTATATCTTGTAATTTTATGTAAATATATATTATTAATGCTGTGTGGCATTGTTAATAGGGGCACAGCATTGCTCTATTTATTCTTCTTGTGAGAGTATTACAGTAAAGGAATACTGACAGACATACAAGTCAGAAAGCATGCAGATTCTTTTCATTCGGCTGAATCTCGCATCCCATCATGAAACCCTTCATCGGGTCCATCACTATGGCCCCAGGTCCCCCCGCTCCTTCCCCACTCCCTGTGCGCCCCTGTGAGTCTCTAGTCCTGTGATGGCCTCTAAACCGCCTGCTTCTCTCCTTCTCGCTGCTGTCCAGTTCGAGGCTCCGGGGCCTATACAGGATGGAGCACCCAGCCTGCTAGATTTTGATTTCGATCCGATCAAACCGGCAGTCACCCCAGGCGGGACGGCAGTCTCCCCCGCCTCACAGGTGGGTCATTCTCACAGTGCCAGCACACGGGGCATTTCAGCCTGTATTTTCTAAAGGCTTCAAGCCTCAGTTTAAGGGGAAAAAACTTGGTGGCATATTTATTTACTTTAGTCTTTAACTTTAATTATACTGAACTAAAACCAACACTATTAAATGCACAATTGTGCTGAATCTTAATACATTTAATGATAAATGTTTCGACAAGAAGCCTTTTCCAATGACGTTGAAAAAGACTTCTAGTCGTTTAAGTTTCTTTTAGTATTTTTAAACTAAAACCAAACAACTAAGTTAAAAATTCAAAGTGTCAACTGCTTGTTTCTTATTCTTTACCACTGATGTTGAATTTTATGTTGATTATAGACTGTAAAATGTTTAGAAGTATGTCTCAGTCAAGTAGCTGAAGTTGAAACGGATGTCTGCTTGACTTGGCTTCTTATAGTTTTATTTAATTTTATAAACTTGCACAGTACTTACAAAATCGTATGTACAGACAAATAAGTTGACTTGCAAGTGCAAAAGAAAGAGTATGGTAGAATGAGAGTCCTTACCAGCTGATATAACTGCATGGGGGTTCATGTATGTCGATACCTCTTCAGGGTAAATGTGATGCAGATTCAGTCTAAAACATGTACTCATTCCAGGAAAGGAATTGTTTAGATGAAAGTAAATCCCAGAGCAGTATTTTATTTAAATGATTTAAATTAAGAGGGAAATTAGACAAAACTATCCTACAGGATAGTAGGCTGTGTAGTCCAGTGGTTAAAGAAAAGGGCTTGTAACTAGGAGGTCCCTGGTTCAAATCCCACCTCAGCCACTGACTCATTGTGTGACCCTGAGCAAGTCACTTAACCTCCTTGTGCTCCGTCTTTCGGGTGAGACGTAGTTGTAAGTGACTCTGCAGCTGATGCATAGTTCACACACCCGAGTCTCTGTAAGTTGCCTTGGATAAAGGCATCTGCTAAATAATACAAACTATTCCTTTATACAATTTTAATCATGGTGCCACTGTTCTTATAGAAAGTGATAGTGAGATTAAATTCAATTCTGTTGTTTATTTAACAAAACAAACAGGGCTATCTTCAAAGCTTTTATAACTTAAATATTTTAAATTACCTTTTTAAAACTAAGTTATTTATTTCTAGTTTTTTAACGTTAATGTGTTGCAAGTTGCACTTTGGAATATGCTTTAGAAAATAGACCCCTACATATAATATATAATGAATCATGTATTAAATGTGCAGGTTGCCCTTTGCTGAGTTAACATTAATGCCTACATGAAAAAGATATATATCTAGGATACATAAGGGCACCACAAATTCTCCTAACCTTAATCCTAATTGAATTTCGTAAAAAAAACAAAAAACAAAAAAACATTGAAGATAAATAAAATAGTTAATGTAAATACATTTCATTTAGTTAAAAATAATTCTAACAATTGATATGACATTCCTAAATAAGTGTTTATTAATATTTGTATAATCTGCTGTTTGTAAGGCATGTTTCAGTTGGGTGTAGCAATGGCAAAACAATATATGTGTAGTACAGCAAGAAGGCAAGGTCGAGATACTACAATATAGAGGATTGCAGCTTTCTATAATGTACTATAAAATAATAGATATTTAAATAGCCATTAACTTCAAAAGACATTTTTACCCTTTTTTACTTTTACCTTCATTCTGAATAGTTGTTTCATTTTTTCATTTTATTTGTATGGCCTGTGGAGTGAATTGAATTGTTTTGAAAAGCCTAGCAACTTATCAAAACTGCTGGAACTTCCCATGGCTACATGAAATGCCCCCTTGGCCCCTAAGGGAAGGTGTTATAAAAATCCAAAATATTATTGCTGTATCTTATGTTACATGTACAATGCGGACTGGGAAGTAATTCAGTAAGTTAGATTGTATAAACTCAGTGTTATGGCAAAGCAAATAAAAAACTAAACGCAGTCAAAATTGCATAGGTTCTACTTTTGAAAAACATCGAGGGGCTAAACTAAAGGGACTCTAACCAGAATGTGAAAGTGCAGGAGAAATTAAAAATAATGGCAACTTTGAAAGCGATGTCCCCAGTCATACTAAAATTTTTTTAAAAATTGGCACTTAGAACCACTGCAAATATCATAAAAAGGTAAGTTCAATGTTATTTATATGCTACTTCCTCTTACTTTGTTTCCTCCTATGAAAGGTTGGTGGAAATACCTTAATTAAGAAATGATGAAGATATTGAAATGTAGTACGGCAATGGTAGAACACTTTGGCTTCCTGTCAGTTCTGTTGCAAAACTTTGCTCCTTTACAAATGAATTGATCTTCAGAAGAGCTTCAGAAAAGTGCAATGGAATAGACCGGAAGGGCCAAGGTTGCGCACCATGGCAATGGACACATCCAATAATCCCAACTGTTATTATACTGTGTGTGCTTTTGTTGATCTGTACCAGGCTTCTTGTATTGATGACTTCTCTGTTTTATTCTTGTTGAAATGCGTAGGCCTTGCCTTGGGATTTATGGGAGGTAAGCAAGCACTCCAGTTATTTGTGTCTCTACATCTCCTGGTACCAAAGCATGCTCATCCCATCCCTTTGATCTCTACATGACCTCTTGGTGAACACTTCCTCTCCCATATTTCTCAAAGCACCCTATTGTCTGTAGCTCTGCTTTGCAGCTGGCTTTGGAGTTCGGCCCAAACCGAATCTTCTTCATATCTTCCCTGTTCTTGACATCATTTTCAAACTCCTTCCTGTTTTGTCTGCGGTAACTGTACTCTTCAGCCTTCTTAACTAGCCTGCCGCCTTGCCTTCGGCCCGTTCAGTGGTCCACATGATATCGCAAGCTTTGATGCCGTGGAGAAGCCATTGTTGTCATGCATTCATACGAGGGGCCGCACCCAGAGGGGGATTCAGAAATGCTTCAAGCTATAAACAGGCAGCACCTAATTGTATAATACAGAAAATTAGAATCCCAGGAGTGGTCTTGTGAGTTGGTCTTAAGGAGTAAGTTTATTGTATATACTAAATAATGAACGCATGTAGTTAATCACAGTACCCCTCCCCCATATAATGTAGGAATACCGCAATACATAGACTATACATGTTATATTTCACACTTTATAGTTTTAGATATATCTAATGAACTGCTAATCCAATTGTGATTCATCTTCTTACGGACAAAGTAGGTATGTCATACAGTGGAATGTCTCACATCCGACCATCACATAACCGCCTTGACCAATTAACCGTTCACGCTTAGTACAGGGGTAATGGCGTCAGCCGCATGTGCTGCGTCCGCGATGGCAACAAAAAGAAAGCAAGACTTGGAAAGGGAAAAACTAGGGAAAGGATAAAAGTACCATGACAAATATTAAGAAGGCAGAACCAAATCTAAAATCAACAGAGTCATTCAGTGCTTGCAAACAGGTGCTCAATCGGACAAAGCAGTACCTGGTTTGTACAAAGGAGAAACTAAGGGATGCCAATATCTGGTCCCATTCTGAACGATAAAGCCAAACAGTTAAACACTGTGCTGGACAGCAATCCTCAGTTCAAGGCTTCAGTTAGCTGGCTGAAGCACTTTCAGCAGCGTCACAGAATATGACAGCTGTGTATCCAAGGTGAGAAACTCTCTGCAGCAGCAGAAGCAGTGGAGGCAGACCCAATGCATCTAATGCTTGTCCGATCATTGGTTACCATGGCAGCAAAAAAGAGATCCTTTAAACAGAAAATCATTAAGGACTTATTTATGAAGTCATCAAATGTAAGTTACTGTATATTTAGTAACCCTTGTTTTGTATTTCTTTAGAAAAGCTTATTGTTTTATATTAAACTACATAGCAATGTATTCTTAATCTCGTTTACGTTTGCTTACTTTTAAAGAAAAGCATTTCCCCACGTTTAAAGCAGTTTGCGCTTTATTGTTGTCCAGTAACCTATTTGTGCATGTGTAAATGTCATTTTCTATAGATGTTCGCAAATCCGACATTTTCACCTATCCGTCTATACCCTAGTCCACAGTGAGTTGGATATGCGACGTTGTACTATACTTACATTTTTACTAGAGAACAGCCTTTCCATTTGTCTCCAAGTTGGTCATTTCAGCTAATGCTCTTGTGAACATGTGTTACTGTTTGTGTGCCGGGTGTAGACCCCTTCCTGCAATGACTGTATGAAAATCGCAAATCCACAGCTTTGATGCGGTTGCTATTGTAAGGATTGTCCTGCAGCTGTGCTGTGATGGTGTGCACTGCTGTGTATCTTGCACATGGCGTCCATGCTCTTCTCTTCAGTGCTGTTCTGAATTTCCTCTGGGATGTTCTATGGGTCATCATCCCCCACTCCTCAATTTCACCAGAACAATAAACTGTCCAATAAACTCTCCTTTCCAAGAAGGCTATGCACACACAGACACAAAAATATTTTGATATCACATGTTTATTTTATTACCTGTTTAATGTCCTTTTTATGAATGTTATGTAATTCTCTATTTTTGTTTCTGTTTTGTTATATGTTCTTCAGAGCTGATTTTCTGAAGTGAGGAGGGATAGCATATTAGCGTTGCAGAGGCTTCGGTGCTCAGTGCTTCACCAATAGGCTTCAGTACACAGCACAACACTAATATGCTTCCCCATCACACTCCAGAAAATCTTGTCAGAACAAACTTTCCAATTTTATTTCAGTTCTGTCTGTGATAGTTGTTTGGTACCTCCTGAACAGTACTATATTCACATGCACTGTTGGATACATTCTGGAATCTTGCCAGCCACTTCTTGAAAGTGATTTCAAAGATGAAGGCGTCTTTCCGTGCACAAATAAAGCATTAAAAAGGCATCCACAACTCGCCAAAAAAGCCATTTTCATTGAACAGCAACTGACCTTCATCTGGAAACGCAGTGGGATAAGGTAGCTGAGTTTGGAAAAACAACTTCACTTCTGTAAACTGTCTCTCTTGTTCTTTTTTCTTGGCATTCCTGTACCTCCTGTTTTTGTGCCTTTCTCGTCCCCCTATACCTGCGCTCTGTTCCGCCCCCCTCCCGCCCAGCCTGAGCAGGCTCCTCCTGCGGTCGTGGAGTCGGTTGAGGAGGAGAGCGGGGGCAACAGAGCCTCCGATCATCACTGCGATGACAGTGCCCCTGCCGACAGCGGCTTTGCTGTGGAGTGGTTTAGCCAGCCCACTGACCCTCCCGCAGAGACCGGGTACCAGAACGTAAGTGGAGAGACCCAATCCCTAAACAAGAATATACACGGGATGTGTTCTGAGATTTCCATGCAGCTCAGCATCCACAGCGGTCTTATTTACTTTCATCCTCACAGGCCTGAGTTTGAATCCAGCTCACTTGAATTTGAAGGGCTCAGCTTAGCCCCAGTGGACATCATTCCAAATCCCTTGGATTGCAGTACTGCATGTTCATGATCCACCAAATTGGTCCTTAATCTCCTTATTTATTTATTTTTGTAAATCAAATCTTTGGTGTTTTTTTTTTTTAATTACTGGAAATGTTTAGGTGCTCTTGTATGTCTGTTTCACTCCTACGTGTTTTGCTGTAGTTTGTAAACTGCTTATCAAATGATGATTAAAACTTGAGATGGAATGGTTTAAATAACAGGATTAGAGGTATATCTCTCCTCCTCAGATAGAATCTTCATACATGGGGCCTGCTTTTGCCTAGCTCTTTGTGGGGTTATTGAGTGAATCTTCATAAGTTTTTAGGTAATAAAAAGTTGTTGTTGAACAGGGTCAGTAGGTATTCAATTAAAATGTTTGGATTTTCTTCAAAATTGCCTTAACGTTTTGAAATGTGAGTTTGCTGTGGAAGACCTGTTTGGAACCTAACTGTCCAGCTCACGACTCTCGAACCATACAAACTGCATGTGAACATGAAGTATGCTGTTTAAGACTCTGGACAATTCTTAGTTTTTTGGTTATGTTTTGTACTATATGTTTGTGATTGACCATCGAAATATCTCTTTTAGATAAAAAGGTTGTCCAGCTTTGGGATAGAAATAATCACCATGGGGGCTCCAGGGTTTGTTTCTCAGTCTGGACGCAGATATCAAGGCTGGAGTACTCTGAAGAGTGAACTGATGTCAGACCATGCTCGGTATTAGGCACCACAGCCAAACCATGTTGATCTACACATTTCCATTGTCCCACATGGAGTTGTTATAGCAATCTTTGCCCACGAAACTCTCCTAGTGGCTTTACAGAATGTCTGGAATAGGATCTGGTTCTGACTCCTATGCCGTGGCTGTGCTGGAGAGTGTAGGTCCTGTCACTGTATGTAACCTCTCCTGATTCCCCCACCCCCCCGCCTCTCCGGGCCCTGCTTAGATCAAATGATAACCAGAATCTCTGTCTTTCACAGGCCGAAAAGGCACAACCGAGCACTGACATTGCTGGGACTGATTCTGCTGTTGCTGCCTCTGCCACATCTGTGAGTATCTTGTATTATGTGTACAGCTGCTGTTGAAGGTGGTCTATTCTATAGATCTTAACAAACTCTGCTGCATTTGTATGTATTTCACAATGAGGTCTCAGTATCTCTTGAGAGAAAACGCTGGCTGGAATACGCTAAACTTAAAGGGTGGTAGTATTAAGATCTGTAATATTGTATAGATATTATACAACAGTGAAACTGACCAAATCTAGATACTGTACCGGTAATTTCATTTCATATTCATCAACATTTGTTACGAACAATAAATAACTTTGTATTTATTTTAATTTATAAATCAAATTGTCAGAATAGCAAAAAAAGTTATTTTTTCATAGAAATGTTGATGACTATGAAATCAAATGGATACAATCAAATCCACTGTGGAATAATATTAATTTAACTTTCTAATACCAAATAATACAGATAATTCTAATAGCGATACATTTAAAACAAATCCACGGCAGTAACAATTGGGCTTTAAATTGAAATATTAACCAAGGAACAAACATTAGTAGAACTTCAGATTCTTTTTTGCAGACGTATAAACAAGTTGGACAGGTGGTGAGCAGTAAGGAAACATTTTAAATCTTGTGTTTTTCATGTGGCAATTCTAAGTTATTTGGCCACAGAGAAGCAGACAGTTACCTTTAAATGCTGTCTGGCAAAACCTAAAAGGATTGCTAATAAAACATTGTTTTTGGCATATCACTGTGAATGTTAATAACTTACTTCAGTAATGGAGTGCTCATTGAAACTGTAAGGGTTTGCTTATGTGGACACTCAGAAACTGGCGAGATGCAATTAGAAGTCACTTCACCAGGTCAGTCCTGCTGCAGTTCACAGAGCAGTGGCTTGGCAGGCAGTAGCAGTCAAGCACGAGGAGTAAGACAGAAGAGGGGTTCTGTTGTAATCACTCTATAGAACAGCCCTGTTGTGCAAGGTGTCAATACTGTGTACTATCCTCTTGCTCATGGTCTATTTCTCTACAACATATGCATTCTACCCGTAAGTAAGTGAAGTTCAGGTTACAGAGTTCCTCCTCAATGTATTTTCCCACATGGAAGACCAAGATATACAAAGAAATATGTTTATAAAATATATTTACAGTAGAAACATATATTGCATTATTCAAAAACCAGGATCTAGTCTCCATGGCAACAGTGGAGTTTCGTTGGTCAGCAGTTTTGGCCTTAAAGGCTCAGTTTTGCTGGGGAAGCTCCTTTTCTATAGCGGACCCTGGTTACCAAGTTCATTGTCATTTTGTTAAAACAGTTGTTCATTTGTTAACCCCCTCCCTCCCCTTTCATGCTGCCACCCGAAGCAAAATACTTACATATTTACTAATATCTAGAGAACAGCCTTTCCAGTTGTCTCCAAGTTGGTCAGTGCACAGCACAACACTTTTGAGAACAAACTCTCCAATTCTGTTTTAGTTCAGTCTGTGATACTTGTTTGGTACCTCCTGAACAGTACAGTATTCACGTGCACGTTTAGATTGGCTGAGCATTGGCAGTGTCTTCACGACGCGATACGTATCGCGACACACAGGTCACGATACGATAACTATCACGATACGCTAAATTAAGTGTGAAACATACAAATTTCACAATTATTGTCCCATTCAATTGGAAGGGTTTTGAGTAAAACAGTTTTTGGTCAAATAAGATTCAGAACTGATTCACCACTTTTGTTTTCTGATTCATCTTTTAAAATAAAATTTAAAACAAACTTAGAAATATTTTAGATGATGATGATGATGATGATGATGATGATGATGATGATGATGATAAATACAAAAAACTATACAATTGCAGTTTTTGGGAAAAAAAAGTTTTTTTTTTTTTTTTTAAAGTATTAAAGTATTTTCTATCAGAATCTGACAGGTTTAAAAAAAGTTCTCTAAATGGAGATTAATTTTAACCAAATACTGCAGGTGAATGCTAACCTCTACATGGCGTTTTGCTTTACATGCCATCATAATTCAGGAATAGATTCAGTAATATAAGGACTGGTAAGAAGGGTGCACCTTGGCTCCTAAGTATGTATAAATTAGTTTTCCACAATATCGTAGGATGCAAAAGAAATGCACTTGGGACTGGTAATGTTTTAAGCGCTCGTAGATGCTTCTGATAGTTTTGAACGATTGAATGTTTCCAGTGTAGGTTATACATACTGAGTAGTAGATGTTATACCTGCATTGACTCAGATCTGACACTGCTGTCTTCAGATGTGATGATGATGACGATGATGCTAAACTAATGTACCGCCGGCCTGATGATGATGAAGATGATGATGCTAAACTAATGTACTATCGGTCTGATGATGATGAAGGTGATGCTAAACTAATGTACCATCGGTCTGATGATGATGCTAAACTAATGTACTGCCGGTCTGATGATGATGAAGATGATCCTAAATGAATGTAGCGCCGGTGTGATGATGATGATGATGATGATGATGAAGATGATCCTAAATGAATGTAGCGCAGGTCTGATGATGATGATGATGATGAAGATGGTTCTAAATGAATGTACCACCGGTCTGGATGATGATGATGATGATGATGAAGATGATCCTAAATGAATGTAGCGCAGGTCTGATGATGATGATGATGATGAAGATGGTTCTAAATGAATGTACCACCGGTCTGATGATGATGATGATGATGATGATGATGATGATGATGATGAAGATGATCCTAAATGAATGTAGCGCAGGTCTGATGATGATGATGATGATGAAGATGGTTCTAAATGAATGTACCACCGGTCTGATGATGATGATGATGATGATGATGATGATGATGATGATGAAGATGATCCTAAATGAATGTAGCGCCGGTCTGATGATGATGATGAAGATAATCCTAAATGAATGTAGCACTGGTCTGATGATGATGATGATGATGATCCGAAATGAATGTAGCACCGGTCTGATGATGATGATGATGATGAAGATGATCCGAAATGAATGTAGCACCAGTCTGATGATGATGATGATGATGAAGATGATCCGAAATGAATGTAGCACCAGTCTGATGATGATGATGATGATGAAGATGATCCTAAATGAATGTAGCGCCGGTCTGATGATGATGATGAAGATGATCCTAAATGAATGTAGCACTGGTCTGATGATGATGATGATGAAGATGATCCTAAATGAATGTAGCGCCGGTCTGATGATGTCCTTTTAAAATGAGATTTGTTGTATTCCCCGAGTACAGGTACTTGATTTTTGTTTCATAGTTTGACACAACATGACTCTTAGTAAGAAAAAATATCCATTAAGGCCACACTGTTCATTTTAAACATGCCGGCACACAGGTTCAATTCCAGCTTACTTGAATTTGAAGGGCTCAGCTTAGCCCCAGTGGACATTATTCCAATTCAAATAAGTGGTAATAAACTAGAACAGGCCCACTACGAAAAAGACCTTGGTGTTGTAGTGGGCTCATAGCCATTAGTATCCAGGCTTGGTTACATTGCAAGACGTAGAGTAAAACAAGGGAGGTAATGGTGAGGTTGTATAATTCCCTGGTTAGACCATACTGGGATTCAGTTTAAATACCACAGAAGCGACAGTGCAGATCTGAGGTGCGCTTGCTTGCAGAGCTGTGAGGGAAAGCTCTCATGGTGCCTGACTGCACCGCACTGAATGTAGCCAGTGCCAAAGTTATTGGATATGGAGCACTTGTCTTCCACAAACACATTGCCGTCAGTACGTTGGACCGCTAGTTTCATGATCCGTCAGTATGGTCCTTAATCAGGGTCAGGAGGTGTTCAATGTCAAGTTTTTTATTTTCTTTTGGTTTTCTGAAGTGAGCTTGCTCTGGAAGATCAATGAAACCTGATTAGAACCGAACTGTCCATCTCATAGTTCTTGAACCATACAAACCAAATATCTGGATACGATCAATTCAACTGTGGAATAATATTCATCTAAATTTAACACCAAATAATTCTAATAGCGATACATTTAAAACCAATCCACGGCAGTGGGGTTTTAAATTGGGTTTTGAGTTAAAATCTTAACCAAGGAACAAACAATAGTAGAGCTTCAGATTTATTTTTTGGAAGACATTGGTGAGCAGTAAGGATATACATTTTAAATCTTGTGTTTTTCGTGTTGCAATTCTAAGTGATTCAGCCACAAAAAAAGCAGACCGTTACCTTCAAACCTAGAAGGATTGCTACAATGGACACTCCTAGTTTATTTTTTTTGTTTTTGTTTTTGTTTTTTTGGAATATCACTATGCATGTTAATAATTTTCTTCATGCTAAGTAATGGAGTGTTCACTGAAACTAAAAGGGTTTGCTTATCTGGACACTCGGCGAGATGCAATCAGAAGTCACTTCACCAGGTCAGTCCTGCTGCAGTTCACAGAGCAGTGGCTTGGCAGGCAGTAGCAGTCAAGCACGAGGAGTAAGACAGTAGAGGGGTTCTGTTGTGATCACTCTATAGAACAGCCCTGTTGTGCAAGGTGTCAATACTGTGTACTATCCTCTTGCTCATATATATATATATATATATATATATATATATATATATATATATATATATATATATATATATATATATATATATATATTGTAAGGCAGCAGGTTGTGTGAGACAGCAGGGAGGGGGTTAAAACCTCCCTGAAGAGAAAATGCACCTTTTTTGGTGTTAATTGTTTTGTTTAATTGTTTTATTGTTTAATCATTACCTGCACCTGGCTATTATTGAAAATTAGAGCCAGGTGCAGGGTTTAAAAGGGGAGCAGTCAGTTTGCTCAAGGCTGCTGAGGAGAAGGAGGCAGAAAGGAGTACTCTGCTTCCAGGCAGTCAAGTAAGTGTATTAAGAGAGGGATTGTGTTTGATGCAGGTAAACAGCTTAGCTGTCCTGTGGTTTAGTTTAGGTTCCTGTGTTGTTTTAGTTAGTGCTCAAAGAGAGCTAGGTGTTTGTTTTGTTGATTTTGTTTTGGGTGTGTTTATTAAAAGAAAATCAGCGCAACCGCGCTTGAAAAATCCATTTCTGTGTGTTGGGTCTATTTTTAAAGGGGCAACGAACCCGAGTGGAAGCGGCTCATTTACAATATATATATATATATATATATATATATATATATATATATATATAGTACCAGTCAAAAGTTTGAGTACACCTGCTTGAAACCAGGTTTTTCATGATTATCTATGCTTTTAACTGTATAAACTTGTCTATAAACACTTAATATTTTATTATATGATACGAGTACTTATATAAGCTGATAATCATAAGTGAATTGCATTCAAAAATTTTATTTTTAGATGAAAATGTAAATCTTGTCAATTTCAATGAAATGGTCACCCAAAGCAAGGGGATTTCAGTCTGAAGCCCAAATCAGTTAAAAGTCTGAAATGTGTATAACACGGTGTTAGAACACTGGCCTAAGTATAAAAGTGTCTTTGTTAGATGTTCTCCAAGTTAACTAGCATGTTACCTAATTAACCTTTTGTCACCAATTATTGTTAACAGGTGAGGGTCCATGATTACTATAAATATAGGTAGCATAGGCACAATTTTGTCATTCCTGAATGTAAGGGAGCAGAAAATGGCAAAATACGCTTGCCTGGGCCAAAAAACACAGAAACTGGACATTTGAGGAGTGGAAGTCGGTCTTATGGACCGATGAGTCAAAATTTGAAATATTTGGGTCCAACCATCGAGTATTTGTAAGACGCAGAGAGGGTGAGCGCATGAGTTCTGCATGTGTGGTTCCCACTGTCAAGCATGGAGGAGGCAGTGTCGTGGTCTGGGGTTGCTTTGCTGGTGACAGAGTTGGTGATCTTTACCAAGTCCATGGCAAGATCAACCAGCATGGCTGTCATAGCAGGATTACGGCTAGTTGGGCAGTCCTTCATTCTTCAGCAAGATAATGACCCGAAACACACCTCAAAGTTGTGCAAGAACTATCTGGCGAAGAAGGAAAGTGAAGGACAACTCAATCTAATGACCTGGCCTGCCCAGTCTCCAGACCTCAATCCCATAGAACTTGTATGGGACGAACTGGACAGAAGAGTCAAAGCAAAGCTACCCACAAGTGCCCTACATCTCTGGGAATTGCTACAGAAGAGCTGGGAAGACATGTCGGGTGATTTCCTGCTGAAACTTGTTAACCGAATGCCTTGTGTTTGTGAGGCTGTTATGAAGGCAAAGAGTGGCTATTTTGAGGAATCCAAGATTTAGAGACAATTTACAATTTTCTTGAACATTGCTTTGATACTCCTTATGTTTTGTTTTGTATATTGTAACATGTGTTTTCATTTTCAAGTATTTACAGAAACGTGTAAGACGTAAAACATTGTCAATTATGAAAAAAAAATAGTTTCCAGCAAATGTACTCAAACTTTTGACTGGTACTGTGTGTGTGTGTGTGTGTATATATATATATATATATATATATATATATATATATATATATATATATATATATATATATATATATATATATATATATATATATATATATATATATATATATATATATATATATATATATATATATATATATATATATATATATATATATTGCCTTGCAAAAGTATTCAGACCCCTGACCAATTCTCTCATATTACCGAATTACAAATCGTACATTGTAATTTCGTTCTGTTTTGATATTTTATTTTAAAACACTGAAACTCAAAATCAATTATTGTAAGGTGACATTGGTTTTATGTTGGGAAATATTTTTAAGAAAAATAAAAAACTGAAATATCTTGCTTGCATAAGTATTCAACCCCCACACATTAATATTTGGTAGAGCCACCTTTCGCTGCAATAACAGCTTTTAAGTCTTTTGGGGTAAGTATGTACCAGCTTTGCACACAGTGTTGGAGTGATTTTGGCCCACTCTTGGCAGATTTGCTCCAGGTTGTTCAGGTTGGTTGGACGACGCTTGTGGACTGCAATTTTCAAATAGTGCCACAGATTCTCAATGGGATTGAGATCAGGACTTTGACTGGGCCACTGTAGGACATTCACCTTTTTGTTCTTGAGCCACTCCAATGTTCCTTTGGCCTTGTGCTTGGGATCATTGTCCTGCTGAAAAGTGAATTTCCTCCCAGGCTTCAGTTTTTTAGTGGACTGAAGCAGGGTCTCTTGCAGTATTTCCCTGTATTTTGCTCCATCCATTCTTCCTTCAATTTTAACAAGATGCCCAGTCCCTGCTGATGAGAAGCATCCCCAGAGCATGATGCTGCCACCACCATACTTCACTGTAGGGATGGTGTGTCTTGAGGCATGGGCAGTGTTAGGTTTGCGCCACACATAGCGCTTTGAGTTTTGGCCAAAAAGCTCTATCTTGGTCTCATCTGACCACAAAACCTTTTCCCACATCGCAGCTTGGTCACTCTCATGCTTTCTGGCAGACTCCAGATGTGCTTTCAGATGGTACTTTTTAAGTAACGGCTTCTTTCTTGCCACCCTCCCATACAGGCTACTGTTTTGCAGAGCTCTTGATATGGTTGACTGGTGCACCATTACTCCACTCCCAGCCACTGAACTCTGTAGCTCCTTCAAAGTGATTGTTGGCCTCTCAGTGGCTTCTCTCACAAGTCTCCTTCTTGTTTGAGCGCTGAGTTTTGAGGGACGGCCTTTTCTTGGCAGTGCCTAGGTGGTCTGATGCAGCTTTCACTTCCTGATTATTGATCCAACTGTGCTCACTGGGATATCCAAACACTTGGATATTATTTTGTACCCTTTCCCTAATCTATGCATTTGTATTACTTTATCTCTAACTCAATGATTCTTCTTCGTCGTCGTCTTCTTTATTTATTTATTTATTTATTTATTAACAGATGCCCTTATCCAGGGAGACTTACAATTGTTGTCACAGTGAGAGCAGTTATAAAGTACAATAAAATCAGTAGCAGATAAGTCAAGATAAGAGCAAAATAAAGAATACAGTAAATAATTACATTTAAGAGCAAGTTCGACTAAAAGCAGTTAACTTACAGTAAAAATAATTTATTATTATTCCAATCCAATTTAGAGTAGAGCGGTCAGTATTTCTGAGGTAAATGCCCTCTAAAACCCTCCTCACACCAGCAAGGTGAGGGATTTTCCTTCGCTGAAAGAGTCGCACCAAACGTGACAATAATTAACTCCTCATCCATTGCCATTTCCCATGGTACCTATTGTTGTCTGATGCAGCCGTTGTTGCTTGCTGGACCATAAAGTTGCTGTTTAAATCCTGTTTCTGTAAGGAAATGGATTGTTTTTGTTTCTTTTCGCTCACTCACCCCAGTTGACTGTAACTGAACGCTCCGGAAGCGGGAGTGTGTGTCTTTTCATGAGGAAATGGCTCATTATTGTCATGCTGGGGTGACTCCTCCTGCAAGAAGGTATTGTTTTATGCACATTCTTGATAATTTGACAATTTCATTTTTTAAAAATGTTTTCTGTTTCGCAGAATTCTCTGCCTGCCATAGTCACAGAGCCGGCAGCGACCAATGGAGCTGTTCATGACATCGCTTCCTCGGAGGGAGGGGACATGCCTCCAAATTTTTTGTTCAAAGTAGGTGTGGACTGGGGCTTAGGGGGTACGGCAGGACAGACCTCACAAGCCTCTTATTGTTCACATTGGCATGATAGGTGAAGGGTATACGGCTGAGAGGATGCTAGTAAGCTGTCTGGACACACCCTGTGTGGGTTCACACTATAGGTGTATTTTTATGGCCACCCATACCAAAGAGTATCATACAGTCGTCACTAGCAACAAGCCTGTATGTTGGGAATAGATTATTTCAATGCAGCGGGTTTGTGCATTTGAGAAAGGAGAGGAAATTAATTCAATTAAATTTTCAATTAGAAGTGTTTCACAATGGCTTCTGTGTTTTGAGTGAAATAGTTTAAAAGCTCTAAAATGTTTGTCCACCAGGTTCAAGCATTGCATGACTATGGAGCAACTGATGCAGACGAGCTGGGCCTGAAAGGGGGGGAGACAGTGCTTGTGATTCCCTTCGACAACCCTGATGAACAGGTACAGTGGAGACGCGACATTGCATCTGGAGCCTCACCACATGGGGCACTAAACTGGGTGTTACAGGACCTCACTGTGGAAAACACATGCGAGCCACAATGTGTACCACACTGTGGAAAACACATGGGATCCACAGTGTATACCTCACTTTGGAAAACACATACCAGTCACAGAGCTAAATGACAACAAAACGCAGTTACAAGTAGAGTGTCTATAGAGTTGTCATAATAATTAATGTGTACATTGTTTCAGTATGTAATACAAATACTGAGAGAAAAAACAGAGAAATTGGGGGGAATAATGCAGTGAAGGATTTTGCCCCCTTGGTACAGAACCATTTGGTAAGCATTCTACATTGGGAATCAAAACGGCAACTTAAAAATATCTTGCCCTTAGGGGTTTCTTTAAACTGGTGTGTTTAACTAGAAATACCACCAGAACTTGACTGTGGGACCATGCACCTTTTAATAAAACAAATGCCATGACAATAGTAAGTAAGCAATGCTGACCTACAACGTTTGTGTCTCCAGGACGACGGTTGGCTAATGGGAGTGAAGGAAGTGGATTGGCTGCAGAATAAAACCCTGAAAGGCAAAGGAGTTTTCCCTGAGAACTTTACCCGGAGGCTGTAGCAAGGCCTGAACCAGGATCTAGTCTCCATGGCAACACCAGGGTTTCCTCGTCAGCAGTTTCGGCCTGAGAAAGTTGAACTCAAAGGCTCAGTTTTGCTGGTGAAGCTCCTTTTCTATAGCAGACCCTGGTTACCAAGTTCATTGTCATTTTATTAAAACAGTTGTTCATTTGTTAATATGCTCCCTCCCTCTTCATGCTACCAGCCAAGATAGAATACTACTTGGACACATGTTGAAAAGTATTAGAAAGAATTAAAAAAACTGCATATTTAAAGTAAACTCAACTTCACGTTAGATTCTCCTTTTTATTTATGTCCAGCTGCCTCATTCCTGACAAGCAAAATGCCTCCTTGAAATGTCTTCCTCCAGTTGTTCTGTGTTAGTACCATAGACATATATAAAAAAACAAAAAGTCAGGCATACAGACAATGATTAACCAAGAAGAGAATTCAAGCTGCATTTTGCTGGCTTTCAAAAAATAGATCAAATTTATTCAAATACACGATTTGCTTTATTAATGTAAGAGTAAATGCATGAATGTTATAAAAAAAATAGGTCTTGAAACACCAGACTTGAATGAGTTTTAGACTGTCACTGTTTAATTGAACACCTTCAAAGTTTTGGGTATTGTGACACCCTCCTTGTTCCTAAATCATAAAATGGGGTCTCTTAGCGTAGACCGATGTTCAGGCATTATCTCTGGCCACCTTAACCTGTATGTCCTTCTGAAAGTGTTATGTTCCATCCTGTAATTTTTTTTTTTTTTGGCAGACACCTTTATCCAAGGCGACTTAAAGGTGTTACAGGGCTGTACAGAGTTACAATGCAAGATTCATATTTAAATACAGTGTAGTTTACAGTAAGTGCAAATACTACTACAATGCCATTGTCTTGGCAACCAGGTTTGCAACACACCAATACAATGTACAAAATGGTATCCTTAAAACAAACCACACACAAGAATATCTTGGTTCTGTTAAAAATGTTCTGGGATGCATACGCACAGCAGAGTCAATGTTGACAATACTGGTGCTTCAGATGTTTTTGTGAAGTCCCTCTACAGTGTCCCCAGTCATGCCCAACTACACAAATGTTTGCAACATTCCAGAACATTGGCCAACTCTCTTCTTTTGTTTGCTGTGAATACTGTCTCACAGATTAGAAAGATAAGTGAGGGGCACACAGGTTCAACAAACATTTTAAGCATTTGCAAAGTTTAAAGCAGCCCAGGACTAAAGTGATGGTTCACTAGGCATTGATTTGAGATGGATTTTTTAGAGCTTTCTGCATTACTAAAGAATCACCCTGGTTTGCATCAAGCACCTATCTGTGGTTATCCGGGTATAACACGATAACTACATTTCTGATGCAAGCCAGTTGGATTCACTGGTACTGAAAAACCCCAGGTGTAGTTTATACCGGCAGGTTATAGGTTGATAGGTTGAGTATTGTTACTAAAAGTTTATGCCCAATACTATTTTGTTAACATATACTATATACTAAGGTTATTACACTTTAGCAGAACTATGATCATTTATTGATGCAAAATCCATAATACCAATATTCAATATCGTATTGGCCATATCACATGGAGATGCATTTTAAGGCATATAAACATTTAATGTCTTCTTTAGTCTGTGTGGACATTTGACTTTAACTTTGAAAAAATAGTATAATAAAAGGGATAATGTACACCCAAATGTATACAATAAGGCTTTGCTCTTGTGGTTTCCATAGTCACCATAACCCCTTGCTAGAATTATAGCCTTATAGTACAGTTTTAGTCAATTGTATTTGTTATTTTAGAAATCATACTTTTTTTATTTTGAGTTCTTTTTACTTAATGTAGTGATAAAATACTTGGCTAGTCGTATTCCCTTCAGCAAGGGGCCTCGTGGTAAATGTAACTATTGTATTTAATAGAAAGACAGTGACCTCTGAAAGTCTTGAAAGAAGTTGCGCTAGCGTTTCCTCCAAAACCTGTTAAGCTTGCCACTGAAAACACCACTGGAGCGGTTCCTCTTTGTGTTGTTGGATAGCTGTGGTTGTTTTGGAGTCAAATCTATTTTTCACAATTGAAAGAAAAAAGGCTTCCTTGGATATTGTATATGAGGCATCAAATAAAATAATTTTAATACTATTTAAAAACAAAATGTTGCATGACATTATATTGTGACTAGTTAGAAAGGGAATTCAATTGTATTGTATTACAAACAGGTGGGACTAAACTGGAGTTCACTTTTCTATCGTTGTTTATTAGATTTGTTTGTTTGCTGTGGAGGTCACTAGCAAAGTCCGATGAAATGGACAGAAGAATACCTGTTGGGATACATTAATACCTGTCTATTACCCTGAGGAAGGCCTGGTTCTGCCAGCAGTGGCAACACAATAGATTTGGAAGAAATATTGCACAGTGGTTCAGATACGTGAATTGGTAGCTCCTTCTCTATAATAGACAGAAAGTTATCATTAGTTTCATTACCCTTACCTGCCTTCTATTATAGAAGACCATTGGACACATACTGCACTGGATAATCAGTGTTTGTTGGCTCATGTCATTGTGATGTCATAAAATGTCCCTTATGAGCTTACTGTGCACCTTCATCCGTGGCTATACTGGGTGTCAGGCGATGTCAGGCCACTAACTCAGACAGACCCAGGGATCTCATCTGTTATTTATTTGCATTATGATTTTTAAAAACTTGATGTATATTAATAGTTAATGTGTTGGGTTTCAGCTACTCATTTCAGCAGTCCCACTTCTAATGTACATTGTGCAATAGAGCCTGCTTGTGTAGTTCCTGTGCTATGAAGAAAGGTGTTGATCATCTTTTTTGTTTAATTGTATTTTATGTTGTTATGGTAACAACAGCAGGCACACACTTGACAATGGCTTGGGCTTGATTGTTTTTGTGTCCAAAAGGTTGAAACAAAAGTAATGATTTGTTTTTCTTACCTTGTAAAAAAATAAAAAAGAAATAAAAAATACAAACGACAATTAAACAAAAACCACCACCAAAGAAGAAAAAAAAACTCCAGTTGTTTCCTTCTAGCCAAACAGAAATGTAAAATGCCAATTTAATTAGCCCACAAAATTACAAAATAAAAACCTGTTCAGTTGTTTTTGTTTTATAGTAATATTTGGGGATTTTTTAAAAACTCATTGTTAAGGGAGGTAAGTTTAATTGTTGTAATACTAATCATAATTACAAGGTAAGAATAACCCATATGCTTGAAGTTTAACTGGTCTGCACCCCAGCCACTATATACAATGTATTCCTTTAAAAATGCTGTACATCCTGTGACATGTTGTCTGGTCATTGAGATTAAAATGGGTTATATCCTCCTGGCTGTGTCTTCAATTGGTTTTTGTTTCATTTTTTATGCAAGATACACAATCTACTGAATCTGCAAGGTGTTTACATTATTCTGGAGGGATATTCAGTGATACCTGTAGAGAGAGAAATTGTCCATACCCCTTCAAAACCTTAGTTCCTGTTGTTAACCAACCAGCTGCTTCCCCTACTGACTGGCATGTTTCAACCAATAACACTTTGACCCAGAAGACACTGCTGTGGGTTGGGAAAGGATCCACGCAAGTGTAGCAGATTCCCTGAGAGAAAGGCATATAAATTGAGATCTTTCTTTAACCTAGTGTGGTACTGGAGATCATGTTTTATATGTGTTTCTTTCAAAACTGCATGGTTGAGACCTATAGAATGAATGGACGTGCAATACAGGTCCAATCTGTTTCATTATTGTTAGATACCACCATTCCAGTAACGAATGGGGATTGTGGTGTGTTTACAGTTCATATGTTTTACAAATAGTTTTATGCCATGTCACGGCCCCCCAAGCTTCAAGTTTTTATGATGAGATTTTCTCATTGTAATTACCACATTTTATCCCTTTGAATTACTACCTAACAACTTCACATTTCTTAAAGGCAATTACTCATAACATCCTAGTATTGGCACACCCCTAGTTCCTTCCACAGCTCAGCCAATTGGCTTGTAGTAGCTAAAGTGCCTGTGCAGTATCCTGTTGTGACATGCAGAGGAATGCTTCTGAAACTATAGCTTTTATTAACCCAAGCAATCGGTGGCCAGAACACATGCATAGCCACGCATAGAAAAAGGACTTTACTCCATCATAATTGTTTGCAAATTCATCTTTGCTTTGTGCAGTCTGTCCCCCAGATCCCCAGACCCCCACTCTCATTGCAGCTGGCCTAGACTTCTATATCCCTTATTATCAAGGTCTTCACCTCTCATTGTAAGTTGTACGTCACTTGTTTTGTAACATTTCCCTTGCACAAAAAAAATATATTCCAATTATCTGTTAAGTGTATCTGGCTGATCGGTGAAAGAAAACCACTTCGACAGCTGTTTGTGTCTTTATTATTATGTATTTCTTAGCAGATGCCCTTATCCAGGGCGACTTACAATTGTTACAAGATATCACATTATTTTTACATACAATTACCCATTTATACAGTTGGGTTTTTACAGGAGCAATCTAGGTAAAGTACCTTGCTCAAGGGTACAGCAGCAGTGTCCCCCACCTGGGATTGAACCCATGACCCTCCGGTCAAGAGTCCAGAGCCCTAACCACTACTCCACACTGCTGCCTTTATACAAATACAACTATAACACAGATTGTGAAAGAAAACCACTTCAAGACAGCTGTTTGTGTCAATACAATTACAACTATAACACAGACTGCGCTTTAATTATTACATTTTGAACATATCTTTATGTAACTTACACGCTTCTCTCCCAAAGAAGAGAAATATCCTTGGTTCTATAACATTACTAGATATAAACACATTGAAAGTGCAAACTAACAGAATAGTCCTGTAAATGCTTTGGGAACCTGACAGTCCTGCCACTCCGAGTTTAGTGGCTAAGGTGCAGCTTCCTGGCTCAGGGATGTGTGTGGGAGCAGCATCACCTCCAGGGGTAATGGAGTAGTGTTCCCAGAAGTATCATGCTCCTCTTGGAGGAACGTAGTGAATGGCATTCAAGCCCAAGCCTCCTTTCGGAGCTCTAGGAGAGGGGCTGATGCTGGTTCTTGAGGTGCCATGGTCACTGGTCCTGCATCTTGTTGGCACTCTTTTCCTGTAATGGCATCAGGTTTCACTTGGCAGTCTGTATATGGTTTTAATTGGCTATGGTGCACCACTCTTGGCACATCCTTCCAATTCTGAAGGTAAAAGTTTTGCAAGGAGCTATGGCTGCATGTCAGATATGGTATTACAGCACACAAACCGGCCAATCCACTGGCTAAATCATGCTTTTCCATTCCCTATAAAGTGGCAGTTCAACTCTAAAAGGCAATCTGGTACTGTCTTCTGCCATCAATCTGCTATCTTTGTCTGTCATGGATTTTCTATATAACAAAACAGGGGTTATCCTTTTTTTTGTACTCGATGCAGTTAAACTGAACATAATCTCCTTTCTGCAGTGTAGCTCATCCCACCGCTGCCACTAGAATATGTAGCCGGACGATCAGTGAAAGAAAAACACTTCTAGATAGACGTTTATGAAACCAATCTAGGTTTTTTTTTTTAAATATGCAAAAGCAAAATGTGGTTTTGGGAGATGCTTTGCAAAATAAAACAATTATTTCGATTCATCTAAAAAATAAATTAATACATTGCTTAAGGCAGGTAGCCACAGCTATATCTTAATTAAATACATTTCCATGTGAAACTAATAAATTACATGGGCTAGGATTTTTTGAATAAATACTAGTTATTTTAGTTTTCCTTGTTCCTATAAAATTAAACTGAAATAACTTTTTTAAAGATTTGTTTTCTGCAGATTACCTTGCAAAGCTTTTCTTTTATCTTTTATATTTTCACTTCATACATACAAAAAATACTACAATTCAATTGATTTCTTTTATTTTAAAGTTCAACAAAATTGTGTTTAAATTAAATAAAACATTATTAAATAAAAGCACTATGTATAACCGTAATATTGTAAAATGTTAAACTTTGATCTATCCCTTATAAAAGTGAAAGCATGGGAAATTCATGGGAAAACTACATACAGTAAATACCATGCAGAAATACTGTGGTCAACCTTTATAAGGGGTATCCATCTCAGCAATTGGGAAACTGACACACATTGATGTTTTGAATCCCGTTGTTCGTAATATTTTTTATGTTCACATACAATCTGATTTAACGAAAACTGAACCTGGTGATTAACTTGTTTATCTAATGTTGTATTTTGTTTCAGATTAGTTAAACACAAATCAATATGTACAATTTAAAAGTATCAAACATGATCAGTTTCCCATGAAAGCGGTATACAACCTTAATAAATATTGCCTGATGTCTTTCGTAGGCTGTCAACAGCTTAAACCGCGTATTGTAATACCAAACACATTTAAAAGATTGCACAATGACTGTTGAAAACAGGTAAGAATCCCATTGATGTGAAATATACCTGTTTAGAGAGCACACCGTGGCACACTTTGATTCCCCTATTTACATTGACAGTAACATACTGATGCGATTCATTTTCGTGAAACCGTTTTTTTCAGGAAACACTACAGACACATATATTTTGTGTGTGTACTGCACACAGCGAACAAGAATGACACGGGTCAATTTCTGTGACGTCACCCTTTGATCTTGTAATTAATTACTATCTGCAGATTCTGATTAACAAATCCACAGCTTGTGCTAGGAATCCACAAAAACTGTCCATTCGTCAAAGAAACCACAATTCAACAGAAAAGCAAATAACATTTTATTTGCAACAACATTTCAGCAATTAGTAATATGTAATATTTAGCAAAGGGCTTGCGATTTCTGTTTAGCATTTCATTTCAGACAATTATACATTAATATAATGCAAAAAAAAACAACAAAAAAACGTTTTATAATTACATATTCACTTCCACATAAACATGCCCCCTTCTCATTTTTATTTTGCATATCTTCTGGACAGGTTCAGAAACAACAGCAATTTCATTATCACTTAGTAAATCTTTATCAATTACACAGACGTTAGACTCAGAGTTTGCATTCTTTCGTTTAAACATTGTTCAAACAAGCTTACAGCCCACTTACATTTTGTGTGCTTTTTGAAAACCGATCTCTGGCAATGATATTTAGATCTTTGTCTGTTTTAGGTTCGGCAAAAAGATCAATAACTTGACATTCCGTTGCTGGTCCACATTCCTTTGTTTTTTGCATTTTTATTTTTCTAATGCCACTTTCATGTTCTACATATAAAATATAGTCCTCACTACTATCTTCACTTACAACAGCCAATCTTGTCTCTGTAAGTGGGATTTCAAACTTAAACTCCAAGGAACTCATGACAACATTCCCACAATGTGAGAGACAAAAATTTGAAGCGTAACAAAAGAGCAAAAAAACAAATCCAATTACCAAATTAACAATCAATTGAGTCTCATTATCGAACAAGTATCAATTAGAAAGAAACGTTTTAAGAGGCTTAAACAACTCAGGGTGTTGAATCAGTAAGAAAATAATAACCAGGTTCTCTGGCCTAGTGGCACTCAGTGAAGTATTTTTACTGATTCAACACTTATCGCTGTTTATCCCTTACTTAGAGTTTTCTGCAATTCATATCACATTTACATTAGGTCAGACCGTCAGTTTAAGTCAAGGAACACTGGAGGGAACAGTTAATGAAAGTAATGATTACAGCACATCTTGGTTAATAGCAAACCTGTTACTGCCAGGTTACACAACAGAGAAACAAAGGTTAGGAGGCACATCATTGCTTCTCACTTACTTTGTTTTTACTATAAGATTGCTGACTGACCATTCGGATTTAAGCTCTGTAGAATGTCTTAGCTTTAAGATTCAGAGAGCCACTGTGGGGGAAGCAGGAGAGTGAAGATGTGTGGCTCCAAGTCTGACTCCAAAGCGAATGAAGAGACAGCCCAGGAGAGGTCTCAGAGACGTGGGTTCAGGGTACACCAGAACCCTCCCTGGTTCCTGAATATCCTGTTGGCTGTGCAGGTAAACCAGACACCTGGAATTAATTGTTATAAGCTTTTATGGGAAGTGAGGCGCTGTAGTGTTTTCTCTAGTGGTTAGATTTGTGGTTGACCTGTTTTTTCTTATTGATAATTTGTGACTTAAAACAAGTCTATTTACTGCTGGGAAAGACACCTTTACTGCAAAGTTGCAAGCTGGTTTCAAGAGGCAAACTTGAATCCTTTCAGCGAGCCAATAGAATAATTCCATGAATCATAATTGTTGTGGTACTCTGGTTTCCTCCCACAGTCCAAAGACATGCTGTCCAGGTTGATTGGTCACTCTAAATTGCCCTCTGTGTGAGTGTGTGAGTGAGTGTGTGTGTGGTGCCCTGCGACGGACTGGCGTCCCGTCCAGGGTGTAGTCTCGCCTTGTGCCCTGTGTATGCCGGGTTAGGCTCCGGCTCACCGTGACCCTGTAAAGGAGTAAGCGGTTAATGATAATGGATGGATGGATAATTGTTGTGTACTTGCATTCATTGCATGATTTTATAAGCGGGTATATTTCCAGCTTAGTTTAGTCAAGCACATGTTCCGAAATGCTGAGCATATCCCCTGTAAATGATTACCTAGAACCCATTCAGTCACAGGCACAGGCAAAACATTCAGCACAAAACACTAGCTGTCACAGGCAGAGTTTGCAGTTTGATACCAGCCGAGCTCTTCATCCAAAACCATTATCTTCCTGCTAATCAATTCATCCATACAGCAATGGAGTTCAATGTCAAATATCTGAATTGGTTCTAGGTAATCATTTACAGGGGAGATGCTCAGCATTTCAGAACATATACCCACTTATAAAATCATTTAGTTGGTTGATACAGTTGGCAAGAGGAGAGTAAGTGGTTTTCTGGTGTTCTTGTCCTTTTGTTCAAAGGGTGGTTTAGAGCTTTCTGGATCTAGGCCAGGTGATGTCCACTGCTTAGGTACAGTATGTGACAAAACAGGAGATTGCCTAGACAGGGGGACAGAGGCAGCTGTCAGTCATCAGGCTTCTTTTCAAAGTGTGTTAGAAGAGAGAAAACTGAATTGGACACTCTCTTTAAAGAAAAAAAAAAAGACTATTGCCATAAAGTTGATAAAAAAAAACTATGATAGGGAATTCTGATTCATACAATAATTCAGTTATGCAAGATGCAACAATTTTATACAACAATCTCATCCCAATATACCATGCTTGGATAAGCCACAGATGGATTTTATTACATTTTAAAGCACTGGGGATTCAGCCCCAGTCCATAAAAATAGGTGGTTGATGCAATCCAGGGGATTCCCTGGAAGAAATATAAGAGATCAGGGAGTCCCCTTGGAACAATGGATGTTCGTACAAGAGGAGCATGAAGTCGTGGTTGCAGCAGGAACATGGTGAGTAGGATGTTTGACTGATGAAGGGCTTGGAATGCCAGGACAGCAGGGGAACTTTAAAAAGAACCAGGAGGGGGATTGCAGGACCATGCAGAACGGCTTGAATTAGGATGAGCTGGTTGTGGAGGTTCAACACCCTGGACTCAGTCTACCAGCTGGCTGGGAGGTCCAGGACCTTGGTCAGCAGCACAGGCTTTAGAGACCTGTAGGTTCAGCTAGTTGAGGTCTGACTAGAGCAGGGGTGTCAAACTCCAGTCCTCGAGGGCCGCAGGGTCTTCTGGTTTTCATTCCAATTTAAGCTCTCAATTAACATAAGTGATCTAATTATTTGTTGAATTTGACATATTTAATATTTTGCAAGGTCTTTTACAGTTGATGGTTTTGAAAATGCACTTGATTCAAGGTACACTACCTGTGAAACATTTTGAGGCCTGAAGAGAAGTGTTAAATGTGTCCAGTTTATCAAATAATTAGACCAATTAAGTAATTGAGAGCTCGGGTGGAACGAAAGCCAGAAGACACTGCGGCCTTGAACTGAGTTTGACACCCCTGGAATCAAGGGTTAGCAATAGGAAACACCAGTTCTGGGTCTGGCCCTGCGGCGTAGTCATAAAATCATTGCCACCAGAACACTGAAGCTACATCACAGTCTAGAGTCTCACAGGTTCAAATCTAGGCTGCTAGCATGCCAGAATAGTGAGGCAGTCCAGCAGTGATTCAAATTATTATTATTATTATTTATTTCTTAGCAGATGCCCTTATCCAGGGCGACTTACAGTCGTAAACAAAAATACATTTCAAGAATCACAGTACAAGTAATAATACAATTAAGAGCAAAATAAAAATACAATGACTTTGGTTCTAGCAAGTACAAGTATATGACAAAATACAATTCAATAACGGAGCAGATAAGTGTCACTGATAGTTACATCAGGATATAATTAAATACAAAATACTACAGATTAAATAACACTTGTGACAGATTACAGTATTCTAAAGTACAGGATTAAATGCAGTAAAATAGGGGGCAGACAAGAGCAAGTAAAGTGCATTTAAGGAAGAGTGATAAGTGTCCAGAGGGAAAAAGAGGAGTTCTACAGGTGCTGTCTGAAGAGGTGAGTCTTGAGGCGTCAGAAGGTGGTCAGGGACTGGGAAGTCCTGACATCTGTAGGAAGGTCATTCCACCACTGCGGGGCGAGGGTGGAGAAGAGGCGGGCTCTGGAGGCAGGGGAGCGTAGAGGAGGTAGAGCCAGTCTTCTAGTGCAGGAGGAGCGGAGAGGTCGAGTGGGGCTGTAGGGAGAGATGAGGGTCTGGAGGTAGCTGGGTGCAGTCTGGTCAAGGCATCTGTAGGCTAGTACAAGAGTCTTGAACTGGATGCGAGCGGTGATCGGGAGCCAGTGGAGTGAGCGGAGCAGTGGAGTTGCGTGGGAGAAGCGAGGCAGAGAGAACACCAGGCGAGCAGCGGAGTTCTGGATGAGCTGGAGCAGACGGGTGGCGGATGCAGGGAGACCAGCCAGGAGGGAGTTGCAGTAGTCTAGGCGGGAGAGTACCAGGACCTGGACCAGGAGCTGGGTGGCGTAGTTGGTGAGGAAGGGTCAGATTCTTCATATGTTGCTCAGGAAGAATCGGCAAGTGAGTGCCAGAGTGGAGATGTGCTGGGAATTAGAGAGGGAGGGGTCCAGGGTGACTCCGAGGTTCTTAGCTGAGGAGGAGGGAGAGAGTGTGGTAGATTCCAGAGGAACGGAGATAGAGAGATCAGAGGAGGGGGAGGAGGAGGGAAAGAAAAGGAGGTCAGATTTAGAGAGGTTGAGTTTGAGGTGATGCGAGTGCATCCAGGAGGATATAGCAGACAGACAGGTAGAGATACGGGAGGGGATGGTGGAGTTAGAGGTGGGGAAGGAAAGGACAATCTGAGCATCATCAGCATAGAAATGGTATGAGAAACCATAGGATGCGATGAGGGGGCCCAGGGAGTGGGTGTAGAGAGAGAACAGGAGAGGACCCAAGACTGACCCTTGGGGGACTCCTGTTGAGAGAGGGTGAGGTGTGGAGGTTGCTCCATGCCAGGTTACCTGGTAAGTGCGGTTGGAGAGATAGGAGGAGAACCAGGCCAGAGCAATGCCAGAAATTGGCCAGCATTGAGAGGAGGGAAGGTTTATTTTCCGGTTAGGGCTGTCATCACCTCTGGGTGTATGGCTGCCACCTGTCTGCCAGGTACTGCATTGTTTTCTGCGTGGTCTTCGCAGTGATTGCTGTGTTTCTCCTGATAGCGATCATCTTCAGAAGCATGGAGCTATTCAGTGCAGAGGGTGGCTGCTCGGAAGGAGCAGTGGCAGAGAAGCTGATTGTGCTTGTTCTCAGCGGCTCTTGTGCAGTCTGAAATAATCCTCGTGACGCGGCGCTATGATTGGGCATGTCCAAATTAGGATGAGTAAAAAACACACGTAAAAATTGGCCACACTAAATTTTAAAGAAGAAAAATAAGGAATCACCACTTCTATGACTGTGGGCTGGTGCCTGGGGATCCCTATGGTCCTAGTGCTGGCAAGATAGTGGCAAATAGTCAGGAAGCCTGCGTGTGTGAACTCACCTGTAGCGGAGTGTCCCACCCCTTTCTTTATTATTTATTTATATTATGATTTATATGTTTATATAACAGCAAAAGCCAATATTATTTATCATTGTTTTGTCTTATGATTATTAAAACCTTGTGAGGATGCGTGATGCTGATCAGCTACTGATTGTTTAACTAGCTGACAGTCACACATCCTTATTAAACTTGTGCAGACTATGGCCGAGGGGTAACAAGATAATTAATTAATTAATAGCTAGTTAACCCCTCGGCCAGAATATAAAAGCCTGCAGCTGTCTGCGCTCAGGGTGAGGGTGTTCGAGAGTGGAGAATGAGTGAGGAGTTAAAGAAGGAGGTAAAGAAACAAAAAATACAAACAACTGCTAAGCGTGCTGGTTTATATACCAGCATGATACTTATTTGTTTATTTCTGTTTGTTTGGCCAACACGCCTTTTTGTTTTGTAGTGTTTTGTGTTTGTTCAAATCTTTTATTTTGTTTATTTAATAAAATAGCTGAGCGCCATAGCGCTCAGTTTCACCACCGCCATTCATTGCCTTTGTTTACTTCCTGGTCGTGACGTCACTACACACATGTCACTGCAACCACTCTGCCACATCACCCCATTACAAAGTCCCTAATAGCTAAAATAAAATGTGTTCTTCTTCTGATTAGTACGCTGCAATTGGGACTAACTAACTGCGATTTTAACAATGTGAATTACATTTCTATCATTGTATTGTGTGTATTGAGATTGTTCGTGAATATGCTTGAAACAAGAATGTATAAGTACTGTAACTACCCTCTGTCTTAGTCAGAACACCCTGTAAAAGAGAGTATCCTGTGATCTGAAATAGCTGTGGCAGTCCCCTAGTATCTGTCATTAAGTTCAGTTCTGTATACACAATAGAGTTGGTTTAATCTGTTCCATCTTGGTTGGAGTCACTACTCTAGAGATACATAGAGCTGGAGTCACTACTCTAGAGATACATAGAGGCTGCCCATGCTGCCTCACTGGAGAGCTGGAGTCACTTCTCTAGAGATACATAGAGGCTGCCCATGCTGACTCACTGGAGAGCTGGAGCCACTTCTCTAGAGATACATAGAGACTGCCCATGCTGCCTCACTTGAGAGCTGGAGTCACTTCTCTAGAGATACATAGAGGCTGCCCATGCTGACTCACTGGAGAGCTGGAGTCACTACTCTAGAGATACATAGAGGCTGCCCATGCTGACTCACTGGAGAGCTGGAGTCACTTCTCTAGAGATACATAGAGGCCTGTCCATGCTGACTCACTGGAGAGCTGGAGTCACTACTCTAGAGATACATAGAGGCTGCCCATGCTGCCTCACTGGAGAGCTGGAGTCACTTCTCTAGAGTTACATAGAGGCTGTCTATGCTGACTCACTGGAGAGCTGGAGTCACTACTCTAGAGATACATAGAGGCTGCCCATGCTGCCTCACTGGAGAGCTGGAGTCACTATTCTAGAGATACACAGAGGCTGCCTCACTGGAGTTAGGAGTGGGAGCAAAGTCCAAAAGCAATGTAGTCATGACTCCTTCCCCCTGAGGAGGGAGAGTGGAGAAGGGGCTGACTATACACACAGGTTAGCTTAAATACCTCCCGTTCTCCTGTAATCCACCAGTCTTGACAAACCTCCTGTTCTCCACATTGTAATCCACCAGTCTTGACAAACCTCCTGTTCTCCACATTGTAATCCACCAGTCTTGACAAACCTCCTGTTCTCCACATTGTAATCCACCAGTTTTGACAAACCTCCTGTTCTCCACATTGTAATCCACCAGTCTTGTTATTCTCTTCTCAGCATGTGGTGATCCAGTCCTCTGTGCTGGTGTTGGTCCACAGCCTACTAAACCAAAACCTTCAGGAGGAAGGGGGAGAGTGGAGCCAATACAATTACCAGTTTATGGCTACAAGCCTGTTCAGCTCTGGGATCTCCACACTCCTGCAGACCATGCTGGGGACAAGGTATGTAAATACCTGCTGATATAATTACAGACATTGAGAACTCCATCCATAATCAACTGGGCAACACATCTCAACCTTTAATCAAGAGTGTTCGCCAGGAAAAAAAATGACTTCTAAGGATCACAGTGTATCCAGATCACACTCCCTACTGCACCACACAAAATCCTATGACCACACAGGTACCGCACTCATACAAATTAGTTACTTAGTATGTTTATTTTACTTATATCAATTAAAATAATTACTTGGCTATTACTTCGAATTACTTTACTAAAAATTACTAAAAATTATTTTTTTCTTTTTTTTTAAAGGGAATTAATTATTCAAGTACCGTAAAACTTCAAATAATTGTCGGGTTTCAAATAACCGCCTGTCTCCAATACGCGCCGGGTCTGCTGGCAAATACTGTAAATAATGCCAGAGGCGTTTAATTGAAGCTTTACGGCACATCATTTTGGGATAAAAACGTGTTGTGTAAAAACACAATCCATTACTGTATATATTTTAAAAGCAAAAGATGCAAAAATGACATATAGTACAAAAAATGAATGTTACATTATTTAAAATATTAACACTTACCTCCAACAATTATGTTTTTTTAAAACAAAAACTGTTTACTTCATGTTTAATGGCTTTACTATGTACTTGTAAATAAATGTAGCCGCTTTGATTCACTTTTGGTTACTGATAAATCTAAATAAGGATACATTTAATGCAAGTATAATAAATATCAAAACTATTCAGTGGATTCCTTTAACAAAACAAATAGACCAGATAAAACTGTCTTTTATTGTTCAATACAGTAACATTAATTTGTGATAGTGTATTGCCAGCATATCTTGAAGTTGGTGTTATGAGCATGTTCAGTGGCTATGTGTTCAGTAGAATCCTCAGTATAAGTAACAAACACCACACAAATTAGAGCTAAAAGCCCCCAACGAATTTATAGTGTTTGCAATATATAGGCTTATAAATATAACAGAAGTAAATATCAATCAACAGGTGCTCTTGTAACATACAGGCATTTGGAAGACGCCCTTACAGAGCACGCGCTACAACTGCAGCCAATCAGCGTTAGCTCATCACGCCAGAAGAGCTGATTTATTGAACAACCTTCCCACATTTTTGATAACAGTTACCAGTGTTGCCAGGTCCATGGTTTTTCCATGGAATTGGGCTACTTCAAAAACACAGCTGTGGGAAATGTTTCCAAATGTTGGCAAGATTTGTCAGCTGTAGGAAGAGCAGAACGTGTGGTTTTCACTAACTGTACTGCGCAGAATAAATTAATATTTTTTACTCCAGTCACTGTTAAACGAGCACTTTTTTTTTTGCTTTGATAGATGCCATGTTCATTTGCTTGACCCGACAGACAGTCTGGCTTTATTTCATATACAGTATATAATATCTCGGAACCTTCAATCACTACGAATGCTGTATGAAAATGACGGGTGTAGCTAACGCCAGTCCTTCACATTCCATTGGCTCCCACATTTTACAAAATCATACACATCAAATCATATTGCAGCAGCAGTGAGGAAACAATACGCTTCTCCAACATGACTGGATGTGACGTATGTCAATAAACTGAGACCGGGTCATGTGACCACAAACCCTGCCAGGCAGTGTAGTGCACGAGGGTCAGCAGCCGGTAATGAGAGAGGAAAAAAAAAAAGTACGGGCGCGACAGCCAACGCTCTAGAGTTGTGAACAATTTCAAGGATAAATATCGGGACTTTCTTCCTACGCATCGGGACGTGGGACATTTGCTATGAAATCGGGTCTGTCCCAACCATATAGGGACTGTTGGCATGTATGACATCGGTAGCGATATATCTGGTGTGGCCATTCATGTTTCTTTCTTTTTTTCTTTTCGAGGACTGATTGCAGCAACCAACACAGAGGTAAAGATTCTCTCTCTGTCAGTTGCTGTAGTCCTCGAACAATATCATTCTATCTGGAGAAAAAAAAAAAAATACCACCAAATACCGTTCTCTAGATTGAAACCAAAATATTTACCCAAACATTCTTTTTACCTAAAGATTTCCATTACATGAGAGTAGATGTTAAAACTTCATGCTGATTTGAACTCGGCTCTCGCCAAGATAAGCACCAACTAAGACATAACTTTACAGTAAACTAATGTGATCCATCTGCGTCTCCATCCATTTGCGTTTCCTTCCATCTGATGATGTAGATATCCTTCTGCCTGGTGCAAAAGTGTAATGCTGGCTTCAGGGATCAGATTATTTTGCCTCCCCAAAGCATCAACACACACAACGGCTGGATTGAGCTAAGTAGGGTACATCTCTGGGGTCTTCAAGTGGGCACCTTCCATCCTCTGTGTTTCGTCGATTAGTCCACGACACCTCAAGAGGACTCTACAGTGATTCTGACATCCCAGCATCACCCCCCTCCATCCCCCACTCAACTCAGCCCAGCTTACTTACCCGTACATCAGCGTTGCTTTCTTTCTATTGTGCTTGAGATCCCCAGCCAGAATCTTTCCGTCTCAACCACAGCCAGTTGATGCTCCTTTCTGCTGCTTCAGATAAGTTCTTCACTGTGTGACGCAACTCTTGACCACTGAACCCGACATCTCTGAGAAACCGGGTTGTAGAGTGTGCCACAAATCCTCGACAACCCACCTCCACTGGGTAAACCCGGACTCTCCATCCTCGCTGTTCCGCTTCAGCAGCTAGTTGAGCATACCAAAGTTTCTTCTTCTCATACGCCTCATCCACAGCATCCTCCCATGGCACTGTTAACTCTACCAGATGAACAAGGCGTGCTGATCCAGACCATAAGACAATGTCTGGTCAAAGGTTAGTGGTGGCAATCTCAGGTGGAAAAATAAGCCGTTATCCATCATCTGCCAGCATTTTCCAGTCTCTAGCAGCTTCCAGTTATCCTGGGTGAGGCTTGGTTTTAACACCTTTTCTTATTGGTTGCTCTCCTGGACGGAGGAATATTGTCTTTTGTGTGTAATGTTTTGATGGAACTGGTGGCAACTTATTGGTCATGTTATGCTTGTCTTCTAATGCTAAGGCCAAACATCGCAGCACCTGGTCATGGCGCCAAGTAAACCGTCCTCAGCTAAGAATCACCTTACATCCTGTCAAAATGTGCCTTAATGTTGCATGTGATGAACACAAAGGACATGAGGGATCCTCACCCACCCAGAGGTTTAGGTTCTGTGGTGATGGGAGAACATTATATGTTGATCTAATGAGGAAACTGATCCTGCTCTGTTCCATTGTCCAATAGTCTTGCCATCTCATCCATTCTCCCTGCTTGGCCTGGGAAACGGCCTTTACACACCTCATCTCCTCCTGCTTTTGCACCTCATTGACTACCAGCTTCCTCTGTTGAGCTGGGGTTGCCTTGTGCCACGTAGGAGGAGCTGAACTGAGACCAAGACCCCCTTCTTCCATGCTGAACTTGCCCCATAATATCAGCAATTCGAAGAGCAGCCTTTGCATCTTCCGCTCACTTCCAGTTTTAAACACAGGTGCTGCCTCCCTTACACATTTGTCACGTGAATCTACCAATGTCATTTCCAGTCTGACCTTGGTGTGCTTAAACTCCTCGGTTAGAGCAGAGACTGGTACCTGCAGTATTCCTTTACCATAAAGTCCCACTCTGCTGAGGTAGCGTGGAACTCCCAACCATTTCCTGATGTATGAACTGATTAAAGCCTCCAGCTTCTCAATTGTTGTCAAAGAAACCTTGTACACAGTCAGTGGCCACAGCAGCCTTGGCAGTAGACCAAATTGAAAGCACCAGAGTTTAAGTTTGCCAAGTAAAGCGCTGCTGTCTATGCTCTTCAACCTTTCCTCTGCTTGTTGTCTAACTTGTCCCACATGAACTGTATCCTTTAGATCCCTGTTGTACCAAGACTTTTCACTGGCTTCTCAGACACTGTTGGTATTGCCTCACCATTAATGCAGAAACTTTTATCTACTACTTTACCTTTAATTATAGAGATGCTCCTTGATTTAGTGGGCTTGAATTGCATTCGTGCCCATTCGAGGGTTAATTTGCCCAATAACCGATTAATGCAGGCTACTGTTGTAGTCATGGTTGTCATGTCAGAAGAAAGAAAAGAAAGAAGAATATCTTGCCTTCTACGTTTAATAGGGAAATAGGGTGAAACTGACTGATGCTTGTAGAATCTTTTTCTTTTGGTATAAAGACCCCACCTGTACAACCTGTTTTTCTCATGCCACTTTCATCAATTTCCACAAGATTCGTAGAACTCCTCTTGTACACTCTGTATGGAACTCCATTAGGCCCTGGAGATGATGACGCCCTTGCCTTTTTCACAGCTCGCTCTACTTCTTTCCACTTAGGTGCACAGTCCTCCATTTGGTATTCTGGTGGATTGATAGGTGGGATGTCTGGAGGAATTGACATAGGCTCCTGCCTTTTTGAATATGTATGTGTTTCTTCCAAATATCTCTCCAGCTCAAACTTAGATGATTTTAGTGTGCCATTTTTCTCCCTGGTGAATATGCCATTTTTCTCCCTGGTGAATAATTTCTTTACAAATTTGAATGGGTCTTTATAAAAATTAGTTCTCGCATGCTCCTTCTTTTTGTAGCGTTTCCGTAAGCGCTCAGCTCTGCGCAATGTTGCAAGCTTATCTTTTATGACTCTTTGTAACATTGAGTCCCTCCTTCTAACTTTGTTCTCCATTGCTTCCTCAGCTGCCTCCTTTCTCTAACTAAGCGTTCAATCTCCTGCTGCTGTCTAGACTTTCCAGGAATAGTTTGTACTTGTTCCTTCCTTTTTTCAACTCCAAACCTCTCGCTTCCATATGCGTAGATGGGAGCCATCCATCAACAGTCCAAAGCACCTTTGACCATTATTCCATAGTCTAATTTCTGTGTTCATGTGCATATTTTTGCCTTTTAGTCTTGTTCCCCTTTCTTAACAGAGGTATTCTTACTGCAACACATCCTTTAAGTCCTGATTTCAAGAGTAACCTTCGTACTGTTGATTTGATGGACAACAACACCTGTGCCTTCTGTCAGTTTTGTTGTCAATTCAGTGCTTATCTTCAAGTATTGCTCATCCTTGTTAGACAGGTTTTTGGGTCTTCCGGTCCTGGGTTTGTCAATTGCAGATGATGTTTCTCTGTACTTGTTGATTATGCTTCAGATACCACACCTTGAAAATTGATGCAAGCTATTTCATCAATGTTTTTCCTTCTTTTTGCAAGTCAAGGTTGTTATAATAGTAGAAAACACTAGTGGAGGCTTTGAGTAAATTGTTGATGCTAAGACTTTTGCACAGCAGTGTGTGTGTGTGTGTGTGTGTGTGTGTGTGTGTGTGTGTATATATATATATATATATATATATATATATATATATATATATATATATATATATATTTGCTTTTTCACACAAAGAGCAGAACATGTGGTTTTCACAGTGGGGTAAGAATGTTTTTTGCAATATACTTTGTCAAAAAAAGATATGTATGATTGCTCATTTTGTTTTCATGACATTAACAACTTTATTTTTTACATCATTGGAAAAGATTGAGTAAAAAGTTGTACATTCCTTTTTCAGTTTACTTTTTGTGGTGAATTTGACTTTGCTGTCAACATATACATTTTCTATTCCTTGACATGCCATTTACCCAATGTATTTTCTTTAAGTAAAAAGAATGTTTGGGTAAATATTTTTGTTTAAATGCTAAGGCAAAAATACACATTTAGTAGACGTTTTAGTTTGGTTAGTGTAAAAGGATATGTGCAAGTTCTCCAGGATTTTTGTTTTATATGGTTTATGAAAATGCAAATGGAATTTGTTGCTGGAACAGAGACTGCTCGTTCTTTGACTGTGCTTAAACTTTGCTTGAGAGGTGATTAAATAAATACACTTTAATTGTACTTTTTCTTTACATCTCACACTTCATTATGTAAATGTTTTGTTATTCACTCAGTTTTATTATATTATTTAGAAAATTCTTTCATATTGTTAAATTATTATAAATACATTTTATTTACAAAATAATTAGTTTTGAGTAAATGTTAACTTATTTACTTAAAATTTGCCAGTAAGGAAAATATGGTAAAATAGTTTAATTAGTGTAAATAAATAAATAAAACAAGTAACACACACACATACATATTTATTATTTTTAAGTAATTGGAATTATTATATTAAACAATAACAAGTAATTTTTTGTTTACTTAACCTAAATAATGTATTTACTTACATTTTCCATTACTAGCAGTTACTGCCCGCTACTACAAATTACTATCAGTACTTGCAGAATGGACAACTGTTTTTACAATTTTTGAGTAATTGTATTTATTAATTTAAGAAGAGACACGTATTATTATTATTTTTTTTTGAGTGTGGTAGAGCAACGACTTGGACTATCAGTGCTAAGGTTGCCCCACTCGTGAATTATTATTTTCCTTACTTCTGAATCCACCCCTTCGAACTAGTGTGTAAATTGTGTATACAAAAGTATATACACTTGCTTTTGAGACCACATAAGTCTCTTTTTCAGGTGAGAAGTGCAAAGTGAAGACTGGAAATTTGCCATGACATGCCACTTTTCACCTGAAGAAGAGACATTGAAGAAGCTGCCCTTTCTTCCAGGCTGCCCCTGCTTCAAGCTCCCTCCATGGAATTCCTCATCCCTGCAGTCATACTGACCTCACAAAAGGACCACAGAGACAACAGGAACGGTATTTAATGTTTTCATCAAGTCAGTGTGTACTAGAGACAGTGTGTGGGATGGAGGATGCTGATACATAATAGGGAATCACGCAGCACATTTTTACTATGCAGATGTCAAAAGTATGTGTGATGTCACAGTTATTGTTAAATACACATAGTTTACATCTGACTTGGCTGCTACAAGGCAAGTACAATACATCAACAGTTTTTACTGGTTTATAAACAAAACAACTAACTTGTGTCTTATTCGGTATGCAGCTATACTGTATAGCCTAGAGCAGAAGTGTCCACTCCCGGTCCTGGAGAGCTACTGGGGCTGCTGGTTTTCGTTTTAACCGAGCTCTCAGTTACTTCATTTCACCAATTTTTGGCTTAGTAAGCTTGGTAAAAAATGCAGAATCAGCCATTGAGAATAAAACAAAACACAGGATACTAAACAGGTAAGATATGTAAATGATATTACATATGGCAAAATAAAATATTAGTGTGTCTGTGCAATTAGCTACTGCACACGACTGGGACTGGTTTTTAACAGCGATGTTTATTTTCTTGCAATCAAGATACGTTTTTTTTCATGTAAAAAGCATTACTTGTTTACAAACTCTATGAACCAGTTACAATGATCTCATCTCAAAGCCCTCCTGGACCATTACAGATTCATAATCTCATGATATGCGGCTGCTGTAAAGTCCATTTATAGGAGTCAATCTACTGGTAACAGTATATTTAGTTGTAAAAATTCTGATTAATAGACTTTAAAACGAATTTGTGTGATAACACTTCTTATCTCTGCATAATGGGTGTAGTACTGTACTTTCCCACAAGGTCTATCAGTGAAAGCTGTCTATAATTAAAACAGCTATCAACCCGATCCCATAAAACAGTACTACTCTCTGCTCCAGTGTACACTACCGCACTGTTACATTGATGTTTTAGGATTTGTATAGATTGGACGTGATTTCCATTGAACTGTAAGAATTTGAATAAAATAAAACCAAAAAGCATTTATGATCTTGTTTCAAAATACCAATTGGAATAAGGTTTCTGCATATTAATTCCTTACAGAGATTTAGTTCTACTCTTTGACATCCTGTTTCCCTTCCCTGGATCCACTGTCCTAAACTTACTTACATTGTCCATGTGTAACAGTAATCAATCTATCTATCTATCTATCTATCTATCTATCTATCTATCTATCTATCTATCTATCTATCTATCTAGTTTACATACCCCAATGGAAATTTCTCAAAAACAAAGAATTTTAGGAAAAATGTTTTGTAGTAAATGTTTTGCTTTTGTGGATGAGGAAAAAAGTTTAAGAAATAGATGTCTACAATTATTTATTTCAGCATTTCTTTTAGAAAAACTCAAAAAATGCTAATTCATAGCCTTTGATGCTATGATAGTACTGTCTACAAGGTGCTAGAAATTTCAATATGATAATGCAGAACCTAATTCTAGAAGAGTCTAGAAAATGCTGGATTGTAGGCAAACATTCTTCGAGAGTATGAAAACAGGCATAGGATGATTGCTGTCATTACCAATGAGTCAATATGGGAATCAGTAAAGAGCTATCTGAAGACCTTAGGCAGAAAATTATTTATTGTCATAAAGCTGGAGAAGGATACAAGAAGATTTCCAAGCATTTGAATCCCAATTTCAACTGTTGTTTCTATTAATCAAGAAGTACAAGACTCATGGTGCTGTCACAACGCCCCCTCAGTCTGGAAGAAAGAAGGTTCTTTCACCAAGAACAAGTAGAAGAATTGTGAGGAAGGTTAATAGCAATCCAGGATTGACTGCCAAATATATTCAAAGTGAATTGGCTGCAAGTGGGACTGGGGTTTCCATTTCAACCATAGGTCGAGTATTGCATGGTGAAGATCTCAATGGTCGCAGACCAAAGAAAAAGCCACTCTTAGGAAAACATCACAAGGACAATTGCTTAAAGTTTGCAAAACAGCATTTGAATGATGGATATGAGTTCCGATCAAAAGTTTTGTGCAGTGATGAAACAAAAATTGAGCTGATAGTCGTTACGTTTGGAGAAAGTCTGGTGAGGCGTACAAAGAAAAGAACACCATACCTACTGTCAAGCATGGAGGTGGTAATATTATTATTTATTTCTTAGCAGACGCCCTTATCCAGGGCAACTTACAATTGTTACAATATATCACATTATTTGTACATACAATTGCTAGAGGGAGAAGGGACAAGGGCCTCGCATTGATCAGTACTTCTTACGAAGTCAGTCAAGTCAGTCGAATGAAATCCAGCGACAGGAAGCAAACCACAGTTCGCAGGATATCAACACCCCTGTCATAGATGTGAGGAGGACTTGCATGGACACAGTTAGTGATGAGCCTAATGATCCTTGTGAACCCGGTCAGACAAACCAGCGTAAGAGAGAAAAGAACCTCAACGGGCACAAGCCTGGAGTTAAATGGCCAAGAGCTTGTGAGAAAACTGCATGGGACACAGTAAACACAGATCTCTGCTTTGCATTGGAAAGGTTAAGTGGAACAGTTGAAAAGAAACTGGATAAATTTGGGGACATCATCTACATATGGAAGCGAGAGGTTTGGAGTTGAAAAAGGAAGGAAAAAGTACAAACTATTCCTGGAAAGTCTAGACGGCAGCAGGAGATTGAACGCTTAGTTAGAGAAAGGAGACAGCTGAGGAAGCAATGGAGAAGAGCAGAAGAAAGTCAGAAGGAGGGACTCAATCTCTTACAAAGGGTCATAAAAGATAAGCTTGCAACATTGCGCAGAGCTGAGCGCCTACGGAAACGCTACAAAAAGAAGGAGCATGCGAGAACTAACTTTTATAAAGACCCATTCAAATTTGTAAAGAAGTTATTCACCAGTGAGAAGAATGGCACACTAAAAGCATCTAAGTTTGAGTTGGAGAGATATTTGGAGGAAACGCATACGGATTCAAAAAGGCAGGAGCCTATGTCAATTCCTTCAGACATCCCACCTATCAATCCACCAGAATACCAAATGGAGGACTGTGCACCTAAGTGGAAAGAAGTAGAGCAAGCTGTGAAAAAGCAAGGGCTTCATCATCTCCAGGGCCTAATGGAGTTCCGTGACAGAGTGTACAAGAGTGCTTCAGGAGTTCTACTGAATCCTGTGGAAACTGATGAAAGTAGCATGGGAAAAACAGGTTGTACCAAGAGCATGGCGCCGAGCAGGTGGAGTCTTTATACCTAAAGAAAAGATTCTAGCAGCATCAGTCAGTTTCGCCCTATTTCCCTATTAAACGTAGAAGGCAAGATTTTCTTCAGCATTATTGCTCAGAGATTGTCAACTTACCTATTAAAGAACTGCTTCATTGACACTTCAATACAAAAAGCGGGCATTCCAGGTTTCCCAGGATGCTTAGAACACATCAGTGTGATCTGGCAACAAATTCAATCAGCTAAAAGGAGAGGAAGGAGCTCCATGTGACATTCCTGGATTTGGCTAATGCATATGGTTCAGTGCCACATGAACTTCTTTGGGCAGCATGTGATTTTTCAGTATTCCAATGACAATAACAAATCTAGTCAAAGCCTACTTTGGAGATTTGCAATTTAGTTTTTCAACTTCAGAATTCAGCACTACATGGCAATGCCTAGAAGTTGGAATAATGGCAGGATGCACCATTTCTCCACTGGCTTTTACCATGGCAATGGAAGTAATCATTAGGGCATCAAAATGGGTAGTGGGAGGAGAGCGCTGGCTTCTGGAATACGACTACCACCAATTCGAGCATACATGGATGACATGACAACCATGACTACAACAGTAGCCTGCACTAATCGGTTATTGGGCAAATTAACCAATAACATTGAATGGGCACGAATGCAATTCAAGCCCACTAAATCAAGGAGCATCTCTATAATTAAAGGTAAAGTAGTAGATAAAACGTTCTTCATTAATGGTGAGGCAATACCAACAGTGTCTGAGAAGCCAGTGAAGAGCCTTGGGAGATGGTACGACGGGATCTAAAGGACACAGTTCGTGTGGGAGAAGTTAGACAACAAGCTGTGGAAGGGTTGAAGAGCATAGACAGCAGCGCTTTACCAGGCAAACTAAAACTGGTGCTTTCAGTTTGGCCTACTGCCAAGGTTGCTGTGGCCACTGACTGTGTACGAGGTTTCTTTGACAACAGTAGAGAAGCTGGAAGCTTTAATCAGTTCACACATCAGGAAATGGTTGGGAGTTCCACGCTGCCTCAGCAGAGTGGGACTTTATGGTAAAGGAATACTGCAGCTACCTGTCTCCGCTCTAACCGAGGAGTTTAAGTGCGCCAAGGTCCGACTGGAAATGACATTAGTAGAGTCACGCGATAAATGCGTAAGGGAGGCAGCACCTGTGTTGAAAACTGGAAGAAAGTGGGTGGCAAAGAAAGCTGTGGAGGATGCAAAGGCTGCCCTTCGAATTGGTGATATCATGGGGCAAGTTCAGCATGGAAGAGGGGTCTTGGTCTCAGTTCAGCTCCTCCTACATGGCACAAGGCAGCCCCAGCGCAACGGAGGAAGCTTGTAGTCAACGAGGTGCAAAAGCAGGAGGAGAGGATGAGGTGTATAAAGGCCATTTCCCAGGGCAAGCAGGGAGAATGGATGAGATGGGAGAGTGTGGAACAACGCAAGATTGGCTGGCAAGACCTATGGTCAATGGAACAGAGCAGGATCAGTTTCCTTATAAGGTCAACATATGATGTTCTCCCATCACCACAGAACCTAAACCTCTGGGTAGGAGAGGATCCCTCATGTCCTTTGTGTTCATCACCTGCAACATTAAGGCACATTTTGACAGGATGTAAGGTGGCTCTTAGCCAAGGACGGTTTACTTGGTGCCATGACCAGGTGCTGCGATGTTTGGCCTTAGCATTGGAAGACAAGCGTAACATGACCAATAAGTTGCCACCTGTTCCATCAAAACATTACACACAAAAGACAACATTCCTCCGCCCAGGAGAGCAACCACCAAGAAAAGGTGTTAAAACCAATCCTGCCCAGGACAACTGGAAGCTGCTAGAGACTGGAAAATGCTGGCGGATGTTGGTCAACGGCTTATTTTTCCACCTGAGATTGCCACCACAAACCTTCGACCAGATATTGTCTTGTGGTCTGGATCAGCACGCCTTGTTCACCTGGTGGAGTTAACAGTGCCATGGGAGGATGCTGTAGATGAGGCGATGAGAGGAAGAAACTGCGGTATGCTCAACTAGCCACTGAAGCGGAACAGCGAGGATGGAGAGTCTGGGTTTACCCAGTGGAAGTGGGATGTCGAGGATTTGTGGCACACTCTACAACCCGGTTTCTCAGAGATGTCGGATTCAATGGCCAAGAGTTGCGCCGCACAGTGAAGAACTTATCTGAAGCAGCAGAGAGGAGCAGCAACTGGCTGTGGTTGAGACGGAAAGATTCTGGCTGGGGATCTCAAGCACAATAGAAAGAAAGAAAGGCTGATATACAGGTAAGTAAGCTGGGCTGAGTTGAGTGGGGGACGGAGGGGGTGATGCTGGGACGCCAGAATCACCGCCGAGCCCTCTTGAGGTGTCGTGGGCTAGTCGACGAAACACCGAGGATGGAAGGTGCCCACTTGAAGACCCCAGAGATGTACCCTACTTAGCTCAATCCAGACGGTTGTCATGCTGATGCGCTGGGGAGACCGCACTATGGTTGATCCCGGAGCCAGCATCGCAGCCGCTGTGTGTGCTGATGCTTAGGGAGGCAAAATAAGCTGATCCCTGGAGCCAGCATTACACTTCAGCCATCAACACCAGACAGAAGGATATCTACATCATTATATGGAAGGAAGCGCAAATGGATGGAGACACATATGGATCACATTAGTTTACTGTGAAGCTACGTCTTAGTTGGTGCTTATCTTGGCGAGAGCCAAGTTCAAAGCAGCATGAAGTTTTAACATCTACTCTCATGTAATGGAAACCCATTTATACAGTTGGGTTTTTACTGGAGCAATCTAGGTAAAGTACCTTGCTCAAGGGTACAGCTGCAGTGTCCCCCACCTGGGACTGAACCCATGACCCTCCAGTCAAGAGTCCAAAGCCCTAACCACTACTCCACACTGCTGCCTTGGGGCTGTTTTTCCTCTAATGGCACATGAAATTTAGTTCCTATTCATGATAAAATGGATTCCATAGCATACCAAAGATATTGGCCAATCATCTGAAACCTTCCATTACTAAACTTGGTTTAAAACGCAACTGGACATACCAGCACAACAACGATCCAAAGAACACATTAAAATCTGCTTCAGAATGGTAAAAGAATAAAATCAAGGTTTTGGAATCGTCTAGTAAAAGTCCCGATCTAAATCCGATTGAGAATCTTTGGTATGAGTTGAAGAAGGCTGTGCATAAGAGAAGTCCTCGGAATTGGAATGAACTGGAACAATTTTGCGTTGAAGAATCGTCAAACATCATTAAAAAAATCATGCCAAAAGCTCATTGACAAATATCCTAATCGTTTAAAAGAGATTATTATTGCTAAAGGTGCCTCAAATAGCTATTAATTTAATTTTCTTTGCCAGGGTATGAATACGTTTGAATTAGAGTTTTGAAAATAAATTGCTGAAATAAATAATTGTAATCTATTTATTGTAACTTTTTTTTCGTCATCCACAAAAGCAAAACTTTTGCAACAAAAGATTTTTTCTATTTGTTTTTGAGAAAATTTTAACTATTTGTTTTTGAGAAATTTCTAGAAATGATAAATTTTCATTGGGTTATGTAAACTTTTGACAGGCATAAATTTGAAGTTTTTTTAGGGCCCATAGGTTTATTACATAGAAATTTTGGAACTGTCTAATATTGAAATATAAGCAATAAAATATTACCAGGCAGTGGTGGGTACAGTACTTCAATGGCAATACTGTTACAGCAATGGGGTTAACTATCCCTTACAGAGACTGGGCCCTGACAGTGATGGGTACAGTACTTCAATCAATCAATCAATCAATCAATCTTTAGTTTATATAACGCCTTTCATAGTGGACCACCATCAAAAAGCACTTTACAAGATGCAGTAACAACAACAAAATCTATAATACTTTAAATCCAGAGAAATGCATAATATATGATATACAGTAAAAACATTGCATAGTACATTAAATACAGTGGAAAGTGCATAATATATGACATAGTAGCAGCAACACAGCAGCTAACAGCAGATAACAGGCTTAAAGAGCATGGAATGCAAGAGAGAACAGGTGGGTCTTGAGAGTTGATTTAAAGCGAGTGACGGTGGGAGCATCATTGTAAGCGGGGCAACAGTGTCAATGATATGAGTAAGGGTGGCGTTGTAGAGGGTCACAGCATCATCAATTAAGGATGGGAGAGTACCAGTTAGAGGGGATGTAGAGACACATTCTGAGAGTTTCAGAGAATTCAGCAGATTCCTGGGACGGAAGGAGACAACTGTATCAGTGGCAATATTGTTAATGGGGTTAGCTATCCATTACATAGACTGGACCCTGGCAGTGATAGTCCATGAGCCAGGGCTCATAATCTGGGAAATGACTACCAAATGGAGGGACTAAAAGCCACTGTAATTTTCAGTTAGCCTGATGTCTGAACTGTCTGGAGTTCGGTGGTCCATATATGTTAGTGATTTCGACAATGAGTGATGCACTACAGTTCCTTCACACAATCCTCCTAAACTGAGCCCGCAAGCCATCAAAGTAGACTGTGGACTCTGAATTATATATAGTAAGGAGTCACCTCTGAATGAACTGACCAGCCCCCAAGATGACCGTCTGTGGATAGCACTGCAGCAGTGAGAAAATTTGAGTAGATCGTCAAGCTTGCAAGAGACAATCCGACTGCTGCTCCGAAGATACAGTATCACAGAAACTGCAGATCAGAATTCACTCGTAAAAAGTCACTGGCCAGGCTGGAAAAACAACAAAGTTCTGCAGCTGAACATAATGCCGAGGACCCTAGGCGGTCTTCGAGACAAGGGTCTGGTCATATACAGTCAAGAATGTATGATAGATTGTCAGTGACAGATGAAGTATATCAAAGGAATGAATAGTCGTGAACCCTTGAAGCCAGCTGTAGAACTCAGAGCTGACAAAACTATTTGTGACATCGCAACCCAATGCTTAGATGAAAGAATTATCTCTGTAACCTCAAGATATTGTCGCAGTAGAAGTGCACTATCACAAAACGTGTTACAGAAACTATACACGCCAAAGGCCAGAGAAAGCCTGTTCTGAAAGTGGCGAAGTGGAAGACTCTTACCAAAAAGTGGAGAAGGCTACTCTCAACATGCTATTTGAAAATATTCAGAGTGATGTTTTTTTCAAATCTGCGGATTGTTCCTCTGACTGAAATCACTTCCCAAATTGTGTGGTTCATGAACACAAATGGAATAGATGAAGTCACAGACTCAACCAAAAATCATTTATGTCGAAATTTTGAGGTGGAGTTTGGAGACTCTGCATTTTTTCATGGTGGATCGCCGAGTATATGTCAGACCAGACAACTTGTCTCTACCGATTACGTACATTTGAAGAGGAAACTTGAGGCATACATTGAGCAACAAAATTACAAATCTATGATCAATGTGTGACCATTTTTTAATGTCTTGCTTGGTGGTAAGAAAGAGTCCTCAGCTTGTATCAGCAGACTGTCATGGTCTATTGCCCAAGACATTATCAATGCTGTGACTGTCGGCAAAGTGCTAACTCCAAAGCGCATCCTACTTCTTTGGGTTATCAAAACTGATAGGCAATATTGAACTGATCAAAACAATGAATCAACTAGGGCACTCCTGTTCATATTCAAGGTTGGAGGAGATCGACACTGCACTGTGCATTGAAAAGCTGGAAAATGTAGACACTGACAGCGTCCCTCTTCCTTAGAGCATTCATCCTTCCGTCTCTACTGTGCTTGCTTTTGACAATATTAATAAACAAGAGGAGGTCAGTGGAGCGGAACTTCACATTGTTTCAATGGCATAATTGTTCAACCCACATCGCTGTCATGTGCACCACCAAAACCAACAGCAACTGTCAGCAAGAAAGACAAGAAGCGAATGATCCAGCCATCTGAGCAACAACTTAAAGTCTATACTGTTGGGAAAAGGGAAGGTCCACCACCAATCATACCAACTGACCTTTCTACAACTCTTACAACTGTAGCTTTGAGTGTACGTCAGCAGAATCTACTCTGGGTAATGGTGTGGGAGCATGATTCAGCTAACCAGAAAATCATTTCATGGACAGGCTTTTTTTTAAATTTAGTCGTTGTCAATTATTTTTTATTATTTCCTCCCCAATTTGGAATGGCCAATTATTTTTAGGCTCAGCTCACCGCTACCACCCCTGCGCTGACTCAGGAGGGCGAAGCCGAACATACGCTGTCCTCCGAAACATGTGCCGTCAGCCGACCGCTTTTTTTCACACTGCGGACTCACCCAAGCCACCCAAGAGCTACAGCGTCGGAGCACAACGCTGCTCTCAGGCAGCTTACAGGCAAAGCCTGCAGGTGCCCGGCCAGACTACAGGGGTCATTGGTGCGTGGTGAGCCGAGGACACCCTGGCCGACCTAACCCTCCCTCCCCCCAGGCGGCGCTCGGCCAATTGATGGCCGCCTCCTGGAAGCTCCCGTCCTCAGTCGGCAAAGGAATAGCCTGGACTCAAACTTGCGACGTCCAGACTATAGGGCACATCCTGCACTCAACATGGAGCGTCTTTACTGGATGCGCCACTCAGGAGCCCATGGACAGCCTTTAACATTCTGACAAGAGATCACATTGAAGTAATCCCAGACTTGGTGGATTCTCTGTTCAGCTCAGGCACGCACATCCTTTTGGTCGAATTGCCTGGACCAAATCACTGAAGAAACGGTGAATAAAGACACCCAAACTCATGGAGGAACACGTGGCTTCAGCCTGAAACCAGGTACTGTGTCCCGCTATTATCTCACAGCTGAGCATCGAGCAGCAGCATTGAGGCAACTGCTTGAACAGAACTCTGTCCAGTGTGCGGGTCTCAGTCATCCAGACCTTGAGAAGCCCTGCATTAAGAGAGACAAGAGAGACAAGGCTGACTTTGTGGGCAGGCTTTGTGGTCCAGTGGTTAAAGAAAAGGGCTTGTAACCAGGAGGTCCCCGGTTCAAATCCCACCTCAGCCACTGACTCGTGTGACCCTGAGCAAGTCACTTAACCTCCTTGTGCTCCGTCTTTCGGGTGAGACATAATTGTAAGTGACTCTGCAGCTGATGCATAGTTCACACACCCTAGTCTCTGTAAGTCGCCTTGGATAAAGGCGTCTGCTAAATAAACAAATAATAATAATAACTTTGCCTCGTTGGCTGATCTGCTGGAGAACAATTGGACAAATTTGTTTGATCAAGATCCTTCAGATCTTGTGAGCATCTCCACTGGGGCAGCTGCACCATCTTTGGTCTGTATTGACCTACTGACAGCGTGACAAAAGGGAGAAGAAGCTTTCCAGAATTTTCAGGAGCAGCAGCTGCAAAAGGATGAAGGTTTTTATGACCCCATTAAGAAGCTCAAACTGAAAACTTTCAGTACGATGAAACAGGTAACGGATAAGGGGACAAGCAAAGAGAACATCTTGAAAACTGACCAAAGGGTGTTCGGGAACATGGTTCTCATTGCTGAGAACAGAAAGCTGGACATGTGGGACATTCTTTGCCACCCTCTTGGTCCTTTACCTTGGGTGCTGGCGAATGCTGACTGCACAATGAAAAAAACAACAAAGCCATTCTAGCGAAACACCCGGAGAGCAAAGTGTCACCTGCTGAGGACACCACTCGTCCGTGTGCTTTGCTTATTGATGTCATGGGACTCATTCAGAAACTCCATGGTGAGAATTGTACATTCGATGAGCTATCTGATCACATTTTTGCGCAGAAGCTTCATGCTGGCCAAGGAAGTGACAGAATCGATGTGGTATTCGATGTATACCAAGGCCACTTAATCAGGTCTGCAGAACGTGTAAGATACTGTGAATGCACAAGGAAAGTTGAAAGCCCTGAAAATTCTTCTTCGAGGTCAGAAGTTTAGAAAAGCATTTTTATCTCTCGGTACCAAATGGGAACTTCCAAGAGAAGTGTTCAACATTATCCAATAATTCACTTGTTAAATATGCTGCAGCAACACTAAGGTGGAAAAAGTGAATGAACTGCGGTACCAAATGTTTCGTGGTAGAAGAGGGGACGTTGAATCTGGGCAGCTGCTACCATGTGAAGACACTCTGGTGTAGCACACACTTCAAGCAAACTATCAGGCTGCCATCTAGAGGCGGAGCCTGACATTCCTAACCCCACTGAAGGACATGGCTTGTTATCCAATGGATGACAGGTGCTCCAGCCCCAGAGGTCATCCTTGGTCTAATGTCATGCAGGTGTGCTCGAGCTTGCTGGTCATCGGACTGCATGTGCATTTTGAACAGTCTCAAATACACGGCAGCATGCAAGCTGCCGACCTGCTCAAATATGGCTGATGGTGACGAGGAGCCGCAACTATTGGACGCAGATTCGTGTGATAGTGATGACTAGAATGACATGTTTCAGATTTTCTCCGTTTCTGTAAACCCACTTTGCCATACCTATTGGCACATGATTAGACACATTCAAATGTGAATTCTCAGCATGTACATTTGTATTTTACAAAGTTATCTTCATACTTTTCAGAAATAAAAGAAATGACATGGTTGTCCATATTTGTTGTTGGACAAAATTGTACCTACGGTACAGAAAAAAAGTGCATTTTCAGTTGTATTTCCTAAAATATATCTAAACCTGTGGTACAAACCCCTACAAAATACATATCAGCATATGCATAAGTTGATATTGAGCAACATTCAGTTAACTGCATATGCCTAGGACCAACCAGTTCTGAGCTAGAGGCCAATTTCTGAGTTATGTCAAAACGGGTGGGAAAATAGCGGCCATTTTTAAAAACAGCACTGGGAAAAATAGCTGGGAATCTGGAATGTCCATCACGATTCCAGACAGTTCAGGGACATCAGGCTAACTGAAAAACACAGTGGTTTTTAGTCCCTCCATTTGGTAGTCAAATCTGATCTGGCTCATGGACTGTGATAGGTACAGTACTTCAATGGCAATACTGTCACAGCAATGGGGGTTAACTATCCCTTATAGAGACTAGGCCCCTGGCAGTACAGTACTTTAGTCATGTAATTCTGTCACACCAATGGGGTTAGCTACTGTAGCCCTGGGCCCTGGTAATTATGTAGTACTGTTTTGCTATGACTGCCTTCTTCTTTAATTCTTCAGGACATGTTTTATTTCAGGGACTGAGGTAAACTACACTTTACTGCAGACAGACAGTGTGAGCTGGAGTGAGCCGGTCAGAGAGGTAAGTCCTATTTCTATCAAGAGAAAGGCTTTATTTGACACTATCAGCCTCATTTTCAAAAGGAACAGGGGGAAAAACAGGTCGCAAAACACCTTTGCGACGCAGATAGGTGGCAACGTGTATTTTCAAAAGTAAGTCAGTAGCGCAATGGAATTTTAGGCTTTACACTTTTTGGAAAATACACTTGCATTACAGCTTGTTAAGCAATTGAAATTCATAATTGGTTCAATTTTGCAAATAACGCCTTGTTTTCAAAAGGTACAAAACACTGATGTGCCCACTTTATACACCAAAATACACTCACTAATTAAGACATGCCCCCTCTTGTGTCTTATTTAAACTGCGACCGCTGACAGGGCTTCTGAGCTGTAATCTACAATGTAGGATATCGAAGTGCGTCCAATTCTCCGACTGCAGCGCAAGGGAAGGGAGGGGAAAAAAATGACCTACCCTAAACCCAGTTCGTCCCCATCAGACATTTCTAGATCTAACTCTGAAACAATTTATGCGTAGTGTAGCAAAAAAGGCTATTTCTCTGTAAAATGCAGCAATAGAGAGTGTTGGGGGAACTCTCTATGGCTGTATTACGCTTGTATGAACTGCCATGCCACTGTGTAAAATATGAAAAGAAAGTTTAAGATATAAACAAAGTAATAACGACATAAAAGAAAAGAAAGTACTGTTTAAATAATTGATAAATGTAATAAAGAATTAATACTTGGTTTGAATCGCTGTTGTATGCAAAGTAAAATATAAATACACAAAAGAAACTACACATCCCAAAAATCTATGCGAGCACAGACTGTACCTGGCGGGAATGCTGGAAAGATAAACGCTGCCAGTATAGAAAGTGGTCCTATGGAGAAAGGTGATCTTATGAGAGGAATGGTACTATAGAGGTATATTATAGAGATTTAAAAGTATTGTGTACAGCTTAAACAGGTCTTCATAAATGTACCAAGTTAGCGCAAGACTGGGTAGGTATAAAGTAATAGATCTACGTGCAGATAAAGTAAAGAGTAGTAAGACTACTAAATATTACCACAGAGCAAGTGTGATTACGCTTAAGGCTAGCGGAAAAGAAAATGATTTCAGCAAGCGTGGAACCGAAAGGAAGGAAAGACGGTTCGGCTGTTTACAAGCCAACACAACGTGTCTCCGCCTCACAGTAACAACGCTGATTGTATTCTAAAATGAATATCAAACAATGCAACAACGAAGACCAACCAAGTATCAGTTCTTAAATGAAGAAGCCAATACGGAAGGAGTGTTTAATGTTGTGGTGCATAAAGCAGCGTTCAACGTGAAAAGTGCAAATGGTGGAAAGAAGGTTGCAGTGTAGAGTGTTTGTTAACAACGCTGATTGTATTCTAAAATGAATATCAAACAATGCAACAACGAAGACCAACCAAGTATCAGTTCTTAAATGAAGAAGCCAATACGGAAGGAGTGTTTAATGTTGTGGTGCATAAAGCAGCGTTCAACGTGAAAAGTGCAAATGGTGGAAAGAAGGTTGCAGTGTAGAGTGTTTGTTAAAAGAAGAAGAAATCTATTGTGAATATGGGACTGTGTTACTAACTCGGGTTCACAAACAAACCTGCCCAGTCAGCCCAATTTGAAAGCAGACTGAAAATGGCAGGGTACCGTCACCCAAGTGTGTTTCCAGGACTGTCCACGGGAGGGCAGTCTTTATATTTACCTGCACCTACTAGGTCTCCACAACAACACCTGCAGGAAAAGAGAGTGTTAAAATCAAAGTTAACACCTGCAATAAAACAAACAGGATCATAACTTTCGATATTTCTGTTAAAGTTTAATAAAAAAAAAAAGATTCAAGCTGCGCTCTGGTGGCCAGCCTCAGTACTACTGTGTCCAGACCAATTCGTCATACTGCCCTCAAAAATCCCATTAGTAGAACTAATAACAAAGCATCATGATCTGCTTAAGTGTGGGCAGCAGTGTGGAAGTAGTGGTTAGGGCTCTGGACTCTTGACCGGAGGGTTGTGGGTTCAATCCTGGGTGCTGTACCATTGAGCAAGGTACTTTACCTAGATTGCTCCAGTAAAAACCCAACTGTATAAATGGGTAATTGTATGTAAAAAATAACGTGATATCTGTATAATGTCTGTACCTGCCTTTTCTGCCATTCATTTTCATGCAACGGGTGCCGTCCAGACAAGTACCATGTAGTTGCCAAGTTGCCAATAGTCTGGACTTCCATTTAACTGGAAAACAATAAGGCAGCGCACATGTCGTCGCAAAAATGGTAAAAATAAGAAAGGGAAAATACATTCTTAGCCACCCAAGTTGAGGTTTTGCGCGATGATATTTTAGCACATTCAACTGTTCTTTTCGGCAAAAGGTCCGGAGATAAATTTAAAATAGGATATAACCGAAAAAATAAACGCAGCCTCTTCCATAAAAAGGTCACATACAGTCAGCACTCGGATATCTGTTACCCAGATACACATCAGTCACGTTTTACTGCCCTTGTATTAGAATAAAATCAGTCATCATTATACATATACTGTATATAACAAATTAATGCACTTGTCCATCACCAGTTTTCTGATTCAAAGCCCATCACTTCAGTGTTACAATGTACTTGTTTATCCATCACAGCCCACGTTTTGTTTTTAGTTTTTTTCTGGCATGGCAAATCAGTCTGTCTTTATTATTGTGCTGCTACACAGCACTTCCTCCAAAAACAAAGCGAACGAGAAAAGCTACAGAATGTAAAAGTTAATCACTAAACAGTTTTAGATACTGTGATATATATTTTTAAAATCTGATCTTTAGTTACTTTTGTGCATTTTCATTTGCAAATTAACTGTGACATTAAGGCCTTATCGAGCACTATATTTTGCAATTTGAATACTGACTTTGGATACTGTTTTAATTTGGGAAATTGATGTTTTTTTTGTGTGTGTGTTTTTTTTTGCTAAGTTGCATTGCCTTTAACGTTTTACGCAGTTCTGTGCATGGGTAACATTTTGATTTCATTTTGCTGTTTGGGTCGTGTGGCTTGCAGTGTGCAGGTGCAGGAGTGATGCGGTGATCAATGAAAAGACAGACAACAAGAATCCAGGTGCAATGGTGTTTATTTATAATCCTGGTTTGGTGACCGCAAACAATAAATGCCAGACAATACCCAGCAATGGATATTGCACATCTAACAAAACGGGTTACAGTCCCAAATAATAAGCACAGTCAATTTGCAAAACAAACATAATACAAAACATGGTCACCAGCCCTGGGTGCGTGTTCTAGTGCTCGTGGTGCAGGTACAATTAATTTGTGACTTTTTGGTGCAGTGCTGTTCCGGGTTTGTCTGGCCCTTGGTGACAGCTCTGGAACGTGTTAGCCATCTACTAATAATAAAAATAACAATTAGAGACAAACAAAACAAACAAAACACTCACGATACGTTTACACACAAATCACAGGTCCTTCCAGATTGTTCTCTAACCAAAACAAAGGAACAGATTACATCTCTTTATCCCCTATTTGTACAGTCACACATGACCCCTTGGTAAACGATTGCAGCCGCTCCTCCAATCCGCGGCTGCCACATCGTTTCCCTTCCGGGTCGATGAGTTAGTACAGCGAAGCTCCGCCCCCTTTCTAGATGGCCGACTTCCTTTTAACCCTGGGAATGAAGTGTCAGGCCAAACAATCCAGGGTACTCTGTTCCCGTTACTTAGCGCCCTCACAGGTCGGGAGGGTGATTTACCACCAAAGATCATTTTATTTCCGTCATAGTCGTTAATGGGGAATTTTACATAATGCTAGTACAATACGTACTGGATTTAAAAGTATTTATTATTATTATTTCTTAGCTACTGTATTAAAGTCCACGTGTCGTCTATTTTGGCAAGTAATATTTTCAGAAGCATAGCGTTCTGAATTAAAATACTACTTCTGTTGTAAATACAGTACTGTACCAACAGAACCAACTACAGTACTTCTAAATGGAAGCCTGCTTATTTTAAAACAGTCCTTTCAGGTATGTATTTTCTGACTTTATATCTTTTTTGTGTTCCCTGAAAAAACGGTCTAGTGTTTGTCTTTTACTGCTGTGTTATCCTCCCAACTCGTGCGCTAACAAATTGCAATGAAAGAATCAATGAAATACCCCTCTGGATGAAAAATGAAACTAGCAGGAGGACCGTCTTCAAATTGTTAAACATTCGACATAGATTGTTGTAAATATCCTGCCTTGATCCTGCTGATTCAAATCTTCCATGAACGATCTACCATCATCATGAGCCATCTCTTGTTTTATGTCAGATATAAGAAAAAAATAAGAAAAATAAAATGGCAACAGTGCCAAAGAAAAGAAAAATACGCAGCACAATATACTTCTCCCTGTACAGTTCCTTAAACCCAAGTCATATTTTTTCTTTCAGTACGAAATGTGTTTGTGTGTGTGTGCGTGTGTGTGTGTTTGTGTGTGTGTGTTTGTGTGTGTGTGTTTGTGTGTGTGTTTGTGTGTTTGTGTGTGTATGTTTGTGTGTGTGTGTGTGTGTGTGCGTGTGTGTGTGTGTGTTTGTGTGTTTGTGTGTGTGTGTTTGTGTGTGTGTGTGTGTGTGTGTGTGCGTGCGTGTGTGTGTGTGCGTGTGTAGGGCAGGGGGTTGTTTGGGTGGTAGAGGGCAGGTTGCAACGTGCTCACCTACATACACGTCAAATCAGATTAAATAATCAGATATGCGTCACCCTCATTTAACCATCACTGAAGTCAAAATTGTATAGGGTTGGATATGTGAGTGCTGGCTGTTCAAAGAAGTTCAAAAAAGATTCTGGGACCTAAGAGAACAGCAGTTGTGATGCACCCCAAGTTTCTGCAAGTCGCTTTGGATAAAAAGTTTCTGCTAAATGACTACATAATAATAATACTAATAATAATACAGTGTAATTAATTTATTTTATTATTAATTTATTTAAATATCATAATGTATTCTCTGATGCAATATTAATGTTCACATTCTTTACATGCAATATCTGAATTTGTATGTATGTTTGTGAAAAATCATAATACAAATGTTAAACATTAATATGCATTTGTTACATATGTTTTCAAATTGTCATATGTTAATTATGTATTTAATATATTCTAAAATTAGCCAGCCTCCACTTATAAGCCCCTATTCGAATTTTCTGAACAAGGCACTGTTCTCCACGATAAATGAGTCAGGATACTTGGCACATGTTAAAGAATGATGATGATGATTTCATTCATTGAATCTGGGGATATTGTATCATGTGTGCAATCTATTACACCGAGCACGTTTGGGAAGCCAGACAACTGATAATATTTGTGTTTGGTTCTATTTTGTTCCACATGCTCAATTGGAAATAGTACATACTCCCTTGCCCTACGGAAAAGTGCATCTGTGACATCAGTCAGTATCTTTGACATAGAAGACTGACAGATGCCTGATCTGTCCCAGCTGTTGTCTGGATGGTACCCGTTGCATGGAAATGAATGGCTACTGTAACCTTTACAGGTACAGGTATGGTGTGACTGCGGGCTGTTTGTGATTCTAAATCAGACAGAAGCAGATCACACATCTCTGTTATAGTGCCTATATCCAATCTGTATCTACACATAACTTGTTTTAGAGTTAGAGCTACAAATGTCTGCCAAGGATGAAATATTCTGGGTTTAGGGTAGGGTCATTTTTTCCCCCTCCCTTCCCTCTCCCTTCCCTTCTCCATTGTAGATTACAGCTCAGTAGCCCTGTCAGCGGTCACAGTATAAATACGACATGAGAGGGGTCATGTCTTAATTAGCAAGTGTATTTTGGTGTATAAAGTGGGCACGTCAGTGTTTTGTACCTTTTGAAAACAAGGCATTATTTGCAAAATTGAACCAATTATGAATTTCAGTTGCTTAACAAGCTGCAATGTGAGTTTATTTAAAAAAATGTGCAAAGCCTAAAATTCCATTGCGCCACTGACTTATACAACTTTTGAAAATACATTTTGCCACCTATCTGTGTCGCAAAGGTGTTTTGCGACCTGTTTTTCCCCTTTTGAAAATGAGGCTGTAATTGGCTTGTGAATGAATCTGAAAATCAATTGTTGGAAAACTTGGTTGTGTTTCTGGAAGGAGAATCCGCCCCTAATCAACACGTCATCTCCAAGCGCTATAAATGTGTGGCTTTTCATTCATGTCGCTTCTTTTGTTTGGCCTCTCAGTCACGCGCGGCGGGGCCAAACAGGGAGATGGCCATCTTTAGAGCCTGGAGGAAGGGCTACCCTCAGCCTTGGATTCCCTAAGGTTTCCTCCTACCAGTGAGTAGAGTTTTTTTCCTTATCTGAGTGCTGAGCGGTTCGTATTTAGTTTCTACAGGGTGCGTGGCAGGCTGGAGAGGCCGGGCTCTCCCTCAGTGCAGTCATGCTCTGGGGGGCGTGCCGTGTCTCAGCCGCTTACTTTTCATTCATCATTTTCCTATCTTTTGGGGGTAGGTGGCATTGCACCACTGCGACTGTTGCGTTAACCATTCATCATCTTCATTTTATCCAGCTGTGGTTTGGCGGCTTTGTCTTTTGGGGTGAGGTGGCCCTCCTATCTGTGGCACTAGACTACACGATATTACACGTGTATTTGCTAGTTGGCCAGCATTGCTGGTAACTGTTGAACACCCAGGGACAAGGTCTCCGGCCATATTCATCCATCATTAATTCATCAGTCAATTGCAATTTAATCCATCCACATTGTGGATTCTCCGTCCTGAATGGAAACGGCTGTATTTTTGGAAGGAGAATCCGCCCCAAATGAACACATCATCTCCAAGCACCAACAAACTCCATGTGCCTTTCATTAACGTTGCTTCTTTTGTTTGGCCTCCTCCTCCCCTGCCACCACCTAGCAGCATGCTTTGTCCTTGGGGGGAGATGGCCCTACGTGCCACTTCCTATCTGCAGCACTAGACTACACAATATCATTTGTGTATTCACTAGTTGGCCAGCATTGCGGGTAGCTGTTGAGCACCCAGGGACAAGGGCTCCGGCCAGATTCATCCATCATTAATTTGTCAGTCAATTGCAATTTAAATCATCCACATTGCGGATTCTCCGTCCTGAACATTTCAATGAAATCTGTCATAAGCAGGAGTCGCAAAGGGCATTGAGAGTAGGATAAATGAACCTGCCCATGTTGAAAATCGAGATGTATAATTAGATGGCAAAAAAACTTGCAGTGAAAATGCATTGCGACCTCTATTTTCTCTCTAAAAATGCACCTTCTGAAATCAGGCTGTATGTATTTACTGAGGCGAGGGTCTTGTCCCTGTGTGTTGGGTGGTCACGTGCAGATATTGTTTTGTGGGAGAAGGATCTCTCACTGAGAGGGGGGTCACACACACCGGACAGCACAAAGCAGTTCAACAGCTTTTTACTGTCATTTAACTGCATTGTGAAGTCATGTTCAGTTGTTATTTCTAAGGGGATTACATCTACATCATTCTTACCCATATTCCATCCACTTACTCCTTATTTTGCGTATACATTTGTTTTTAATTTCTCCATCTTTCTCCCTTTCTCGTGGATCTGAAACCATGGAAATGTGAATGCCCGTTAGGTCATTTACACAAGTTGCACCCTTAGAACATAACGCTGCTGTGTGATGGCCATTCATTCCTTTTCTTCGAGGAACTGTATTCATTGTATACGGATAGAGAGCACACCACCTTCTTGTTTTGAGTCCTAAACTCTGAGGCAGTGATGGGCAACTATGATGGAGTGATGGGCAGTCCAGTGATGGACTGGCGTCCTGTCCAGGGTATAGTTTCGCCTTGCGCCCTGTGTATGCCGGGTTAGGCACTGGCTCACCGTGACCCTGTAAAGGAGTAAGCGGTTAATGATAATGGATGGATGGATGGATGGGAGTACTTGGTTCACATGTTATACTAGGACACTCGGCTCTCAATGGCTGCTAATCGTGCTCAACTTGCGTTGCTGGAACACATTACATCGTAAGATTGTGTTTGAAAATGTCAACAATTACAGGCATGTTTGCCTTGTTGCAAACCATTATATTTCAGTATCAGTTTATTGTCAGAGGTATTTAAACATCCATGACTAGTTCAATTTGAATGACTTGCAGACCATTGTGTTCAGTTCTGGTCACCTCGTTACAAAAAGGATATTGCAGCTCTAGAAAGAGTGCAAAGAAGAGCAACCAGAATTATCCCGGGTTTAAAAGGCATGTCGTATGCAGACCGTCTAAAAGAATTGAATCTATTCAGTCTTGAACAAAGAAGACTACGCGGTGATCTGATTCAAACATTCAAAATCCTAAAAGGTATAGACCATGTCAGAACAGAAAATAGGAGGCACTTTTTTACACAAAGAATTGTGAGGGTCTGGAACCAACTCCCCAGTAATGTTGTTGAAGCTGACACCCTGGGATCCTTCAAGAAGCTGCTTGATGAGATTCTGGGATCAATAAGCTGCTAACAACCAAACAAGCAAGATGGGCCGAATGGCCTCCTCTCGTTTGTAAACTTTCTTATGTTCTTATGTTCTTATGTTCTTAGATCATAATCAAATCATTTGCTAATAGGTCAATATTTCAAAATGACCGAATAACACAAAGAAGTTGAAAGTACAGTTACTGTAAAGCCCTGTTTTTCATTTTTAGTTAAACTGCTAGAAACGATTCAGTTTTTCTAAACTTCTAAATAATTGGTTCCAGTAAATTTAAATGCACTGTCAAAATACATCAAATATAGATATTGTAGCGATCTGTGCATTTGTGTTTGTGTACTGTATTCCCTGTCTGTTTGCATGCTGTGTATGTTATTCCCTCCCTGCTGTATTCCACCATTGCTTGTTTACCTTTTGTGTGTATGTTCCCGTACCAGACAATAGTTCCAGCTGCATTGGCTTTTACAAATTTATTGTATTAATTCAAATTTAAAAGAAACATATTAAACAGTGCTGACTGCATCAACTACAAATACATAAAATAAATAAATAAACAGAACAGTACACCATCTATTAACCAGTAAACAAAACATCTTCATGTTGCATACGGTGCAGTACAATCGCATTACATTTCCAGCTGTAAAAATACATAAATGTTGTTTTGTTAATCAGAACCATACACATACTTTACAAGTGTACTACTGCATTGACATGTAGAACAAGTTACAGTATGTTATGTATTAAATTCATTCAAAGTACTCCATTCAAACAGTGTTTTCTACAAATTGGGCCTTAAACACGTTTCTGCTGTGTCAGCTCGTTTTTCTTTCGCCATTGTTAATTTTGTCTTTGTTTCATCTCGTCACATACTGTTTTTTCAGTACTGCGATGCATTTCGGCAAATTCAACAACGAGCAATTTCAAACCTGTTATGTAGCATTTTAGTTTTTTGTCTGACAGTACTACTTCATCCAGTGCAACCGAGCCTTTGGCTCTTGGGTTTGTTGTGCACGAGTTATTTGACCCAACACAGGAATTTTTCAGCATGTACTTGCACACTTTTATTCACAAAATAAAATAAACAAACAAAACAAAACAAAAACCTAACTGCACCCGGGAGTGCTAATCTAAACTTTTTTTTTCTTTCTGATTAACACTAACACTGCTTGACGGCTAAGCCATTTCCCAGTGACATACAATCCAATGCAGGTCTCCACAGTACGTGTGCTGATTCTGACCAGACAGGTCTCTTCACCAGTGCTTCCAGATCTGAAAAATGAAAATATCATATTGGAGCCTCAGAATTATAGTATATCACGAAGAATTAAAGACCACGTGAATGTGAACGTGTTTTCGTCCTTAATATATGATCATATTGCTGTAATTAGATGTTAACATTGAGTTTATGTATGATAAACTAATACTGTGCACAGTAATGCATGTGAGCATATTTATATAATGCCTAAATGTAGTTAGCTAAAATTATTGTGGAGTGGTCTAAATGAAGTATTTTGAGATCTATATGATATAGGCTATACATAATAGGAAAGAATCTGAGCCATAGAGAATTGTACTGCCCCTCTTTCTTGCTCCCAGACAGAATATCTCTCTGTAAACTAAAACTAAAACATTATCGAATATTTTTAAATGTGAGTACTCTATGGACCTTCCTGAATTATCGTACATTTTGGCAACTTTCACAGTTATCTATCGTACATCGTGCAATGGTCCAAATTATCGTATAAAAACAATAATTTTCATATGTCTAGCAACACTGCTCCTCACGGCTGTACGCATCCTTCCCCACAGCAGCCCTCACTATGGGGTTTCCCCTGCCTTTATGCAGGGTGTCATTAAAACAAATTGGAGCCAGGGGCTTTACCTGACTCATAAGAAAAGTTTAAAAACGAGAGGAGGCCATTCAGCCTATCTTGCTTGTTTGGTTGTTAGTAGCTTATTGATCCCAGAATCTCATCAAGCAGCTTCTTGAAGGATCCCAGGGTGTCAGCTTCAACAACATTACTAGGGAGTTGGTTCCAGACCCTCACAATTCTCTGTGTAAAAAAGTGCCTCCTATCTTCTGTTCTGAATGTCCCTTTATCTAATCTCCATTTGTGACCCCTGGTCCTTGTTTATTTTTTCAGGTCAAAAAATTCCCCTGGGTCGACATTTTCTATACCTTTTAGGATTTTGAATGTTTGAATCAGAGCGCCGCGTAGTCTTCTTTGTTCAAGACTGAATAGATTCAATTCTTTTAGCCTGTCTGCATACGACATGCCTTTTAGACCTGGGATAATTCTGGTTGCTCTTCTTTGCAGAAGTTGACCAGAACTGAAACACAATATTCTAGGTGAGGTCTAACTAATGCATTGTAAAGTTTTAACATTACTTCCCTTGATTTAAATTCAACACTTCTCACAATATATCCAAGCATCTTGTTGGCCTTTTTTATAGCTTTCCCACATTGTCTAGATGAAGACATTTCTGAGTCAACTCCTAGGTCTTTTTCACAGTTCCCTTCTTCAATTTCAGTATCTCCCATATGATATTTATAATGCACATTTTTATTGCCTGCATGCAATACTTTACACTTTTCTCGATTAAATGTCATTTGCCATGTGTCTGCCCAGTCTGAATGCTGTCTAGATCATTTTGAATGACCTATGCAATTTTTTGCAATTTTCCAGTCTGTCGGTACAACCCCTGTGTCAAGAGACTGTTACATGATCTTGGTTAGCGGTTTGTAAATAACTTCTTTCATTTCTTTGAGTACTATTGGGAGGATCTCATCCGGCCCAGGGGATTTGTTTATTTTAAGAGCTCCTAGTCCCTATCACTTGTGCCTCTGTTATGCTAAAGTTATTTAAAATTGGATAGGAACAGGTCGACATATGGGGCATGTTGTCCGTGTCCTCCTTTGTAAAAACCTGTGAAAAGTAATCATTTAATATATTTGCTATTTTTTTTCTTCATCTATGATTTTGCCATTTGTATCTCTTAGACATTTAACCTCCTCTTTGAATGTTCTCTTGCTGTTATAATATTGGAAAAACATTTTGAAATTGGTTTTAGCCCCCTTAGCAATATTGATTTCTATCTCTCTCTTGGCCTTTCTAACTTCCTTTTTGACTTGCGTTTGCATTTCCAAGTACTCTTTTTGTGTACTTTGTTTTTGGTCCCTTTTAAACGCTCTGTAATGTGCCTTTTTTCGCTGAATATTTTATTTAATTGATCTATTAAACCATTTTGGCCATTTTGTTTTAGATTTAGATTTGTCTACCTTTGGGATGTAATTGTTTTGCGCCTCTAGTACTACATTTTTAAAAAACAGCCATCCTTTGTCTGTGGATGTTTTCTCTATTTTACTCCAATCCTCTTCTGTTAGTCTCTGTTTCATATCTTCATAGTTTGCTTTTCTAAAATTGTAAACCTTAGCTTTAGTCATTACTTTTGGGGTTTTAAAAAATACTTCAAATGAGACCATGCTCTCTGACCTCTGTTTTAGTTATTCTGTCTTCGTTATTTGAAAAGACTAAATCAAGGCATGCCTCCCCTCTAGTCGGTGCCTTGACAAATTGCGTTAGGAAGCAGTCATTTGTCATTTCCACCATTTCAATTTCGTCCGTCATGCTCCCCACCGGGTTGTCCCATTTTATATGGGGGAAGTTGAAATCCCCCATTAGTATGACTTCTCCTTTGCTACACACATTTCTAATGTCATTGTATAACAGATTATTTTGCTCAGCGTCTGAATTTGGCAGTCTATAGCATGCTCCTATTATTATGCCCTTTGAATTTTTGTCCATTATTCTGACCCATATTGATTCGGCGTTGTTTTCTTTGTCCAGATTTAACACCTGGGTTTCAAGACTATTTCTTATGTATAGCGCTACCCCTCCACCTCTTCTTTCCTGCCTGTTTTTCCTATACAGTGTGTACCCACTAATATTATATTTGTCTCCATCACTCTCAGAAAACCAAGTTTCTGTAACACCTATCACATCGTAGTTACTTGTTAGTGCAGTAGCTTCAAGTTCTAACATTTTGTTTCTGAGACTTCTAGCATTAAGATAAATACATTTAATAGTTGTCTTACCTGAGTTGTTGCCCTTGTTTTGATGTGGTCTCCCTTCTGTTTTTTTGTTTTCTCCCCCCTTCCTTTCTAGTTTAAATGCTTCTGGACCTCCTGAAGGATCCTTTCTCCGAGTAGATTGGTTCCCTTTCTGCAGTGCAGTGCAGTCCGTCCCACCTATATAGATAGTCCTTGTTGTAGAATGTGCTCCAATGTTCAAGAAAGGTGAAGCCTTCCTGTGTGCACCACGATTTCAGCCATGCATTTTGATTTTGTATTTCCAGCTGTCCATATGGTCCTTTGCAAGGTGCCGGCAGTATCCCAGAAAATACCACAGTTTTGGTCTTGTCTTTTAATTTCCTTCCTAGCTCTCTGAATTTGTTTTGCAGGGATCTTGGCCTGTCTCTTCCAATGTTGTTTGTACCGATGTGGACGACTACTACCGGGTCGTCTCCTGTTTGTTCTAGAAGCCTGTCCACGTTCTCAGTGATGTGCTTGACAGAGGCTCCTGGAAGGCAGCACACTGTTGTAGTAAGGGGGTCCAAACTGCGAACTGAACTTGCTGTGTTTCTCAATATGGAGTCCCCAACAATCAAGACCTCCCTTCTTTTTGCTGCCTGGCCAGCACTGTTTATAGGCTCCTGGATGTTATTCCTTTCATTCTCTTGAGGTTGGTTTTGGTCATCTAAATGTTGAAGTGGCTCAAATTTGTTGGATGTTTGGATTTCTGGTGGTTGTGTTTGACGAAGTTTCTTTTTTTCCCTGCTTCTGCCTATCTGAACCCAGCTGTTTCGACTCTCTTCCATCTCCCTGGTGGCTTTCAGTCTGCTAGGGATGCAGACTTCCATGAATTGTGGGTGTGTCAGCTCCTCAAGCTCCTGTTGCTGTCTCATTTCCTCCAGCTCCATTTCTAACAGACTTACTCGTTTAAGCAAGTCCTGGATCGTGTGGCACTTTACACAAACTTAGTTGAGCTTTGTTGGGTTTTCTCGGATTTCCCACATCATGCAGTTGTCACAGATGACTGGCTTGAAGACCATGTTTTATTATTATTATTTTTTTTTTCTTTTCTTTTTGGAAGTTCAGTTTAGCTTCTGCAGCTGTCAACCTGCTTTCAAACTGCTTCTAACTGCGCTGTACTTGTCCACGACTGTACTTCTCCCACGCTGTCGCTTTCACACACTGTCGCTCTGAACACTGACTGCCTTTTGTTTGTTTCTTTATCTATTTATTTATCTCCTCACCCTATTCTGCCACACCAGTCTCAAAAAGCATTGCATTTACAACAAACTCAAATTGATAAATTTACTGTGCTTTCTAACCAATAGCTGTTTGCTATGGATCCCAGGGACGGGTTTAGTCTGAATGTTGACAAATCAATTGCTCGGGAGGGTGGGAATAAGGAAATTCATAGAGATTGACAGCTAGTGTTAACAGAGAAGCAGCATAGGTGTGATGTTTTTAGTCTGAAAGAGTCTGAATGCTTACGTTTAAAATTCAGCGTGACTTAGGGTATTGAGAGTAACAAACTAAAACTTTTAATTAGAACAGTGGTTTTGTGTTAGAGCCTGTTAAAATAATCGGGATGCTGACAGTTAAGTTTGTGTGAGACATAACCATGGCTGTAGTATTCCCATTGTGGCTCTGGTACAGGAGTTTAATATTAGACACTCCGGCACATCGTTTACAGTGGTGTATTAGTTACTCCCCCCTTTTAAGGGCCCCGCAAAAATCCCTAGAAAATCAACTTATACAACGGTTTTTACGGTAGTTGAGGGACTGGAGTTAATCATTAAGATTTATTTTCTTGCTTGCATTAATGATTCCTCACTGTTCTGACATGTTTAGGTAACACTGATAAATATATACTGTATGTGTTCATTATGTTATCTTGTATCAATTTTACTATCACAATCCACCATATCATGATGTTGTTTAGCTTACGAACACAAGAACAAGGAAAAATGTAGGAACGAGAGGAGGCCATTCGGCCCATCTAACCTCATCCGCTTCCTAGTAGCTTTTTGTTCTCAAAACTTTGTCAAGTTGGGTCTTAAAGTATCCAAGCGATTCTGCCTCAACAACATGACTAGCTAGCCCAATCCATACTCTCCCCACTCTGTGTGTCTCCTTCACTCTGTCCTGTATTGCTGCTCACTGTAACACAGTCACACATACAGTAGGCTGCAATCAAATGCACAAACTCACACAGTCTTCAAGAAGTCATCTCATTCAGGTTGATTAAACCAGCAAACACAACAGACACAATAGCTTCACAGAACATGCCCCAGCCCAGGTTTCACAGGTTTCTGAACTTTGTATTGCTTCATAATGCCTTTCAAGCTTTTAAACTGAACATTAAAACACACTGACATGTGCATGGACCACTTCCATACTTTTACAAGTTACCATTACAAAAGATACGCTTGCAAAGTAACCATGGTAAGTCTGCAAAATGAGTGTGCAAATTCACAGTGGTAAACTTTTAGAAAGGTAGAATCACATAGTTATGGTTTTTTTTTTTTTTTACATGTTAGTAGGTCGTTTGATTTGTTTCACGAGGCAGCGATGAGCTTCCCTATTTCTAAAGGTGTTTTTCTCTTTGTAGCTCCAGGGAGCTGTTGTCATAGCTGGAATTCTCCAAATTCTGCTAGGCCTGTCTGGTGTGTGTGGTGTACTGTCTCTGCACTGTGGGCCTCTGGTCATTGCACCAACTCTCTTCATCATTGGCTTCTCCATATTCAAGGAGGCAGCTCTCTTCTGCTCTGCAAACTGGGGTATCGCAGCACTGTGAGTATCCTTACATTGCCATATGAACTCTATCCTGGGGTTTAATCACATAACTACCCTTAGATTGCAATATGAACTCTATCCTGGGGTTTAATCACATAACTACCCTTAGATTGCAATATGAACTCTATCTCAGGGTTCTCAGAAGCGATGGATTAGTTCTGGCATCTAATTGGCTAGAATAATAAAGCTATACCTTGAGAAGCACCTGGTTGTATTTCATCAATCTGCATTCATGTTTGTTACAGTATGCTGTGTCAACATATTGTAGATGCATGAGTGAAATGGTGAAGTAGTCTTTGTTCATTTTGTTGCTGGATGTTTTTTTGTTTTTTTGTTAAAAGTAGCTCCTAAAGGAGAGCATACACTGCTGTGCAAAAGTCTTAGACAGGTTGCATTTTTCTACTCTGATGCATTATGACCATCAACAATTTACTCCAAGCCTCCACTAGTGTTTTCTACTATTATAACAACCTTGACTTGCATAAAGAAGGAAACACATTGAGTGAAATCGGTCACATCACTCGATTTTCAAGGTGTGGTATCCAAAGGTATCAGCAAGTACAGAGAAACATCATCTGTAATTGACAAACCCAGGACTGGATGACCTAAAAAGCTGTCTAACAAGGATGAGCAATACTTGAAGATAATATCCTTAACGAACAGAAAGAAGACAAGCGTTGAATTGACAACAGAACTGGCAGAAGGCACAGGTGTCGTTGTCCATCCATCAACAGTCCAAAGCACCTTTGGCCATTGTTCCATAGTCCAATTTCTGTGTTCTTGTGCATACTTTAGTCTTTTAGTCTTGTTCCCCTTTCTTAACAGAGGTATTCTTGCTCATCCTTGTTAGACAGCTTTTTAGGTCTTCCAGTCCTGGGTTTGTCAATTACAGATGATGTTTCTCTGTACTTGTTGATTATGCTTCGGATACCACACCTTGAAAATCAAGCGATGCGAGCGATTTCACTCAATGTTTTTCCTTCTTTATGCAAGTAAAGGTTGTTATAATAGTATAAAACACTAGTGGAGGCTTTGAGTAAATTGTTGATGCTCAAAATGCATCAGAGTAGAAAAATGCAACCTGTCTAAGACTTTTGCACAGCAGCGTAGATGTTAATTTGTATCAAAGTTTAAAGGGGAACCAGTGAGGTTAGCCCTCTGAATAAAAATACAACTTAAGGGGGCTCCCGAGTGGCGCATCCGGCAAATGCGCTTCACGTGGAGTGCAGGATGCTCCATATAGCCTGGAAGTCTCTGATTTGAGTCCAGGCTATTCCACTGCCGACCGTGGATGAGAGCTCCCAAGGGACGGACCACAATTGGCTGAGCGTCGTCCGGGTGGGGAGGGCTTAGGTCGGCCAGGATGTCCTCGGCTCACCGCGCACCAGCGACCCTTGTGGACTGGCCGGGCACCTGCCTGTAATCTGCCCAGAGTTGCTTTGTCCTCCGACGCTGTGGCTCTGAGGTGGCTGCATGGTGGGCCTGCAGAATGAAAAGAAGCGGTCGGCTGATGGCGCACGCTTCAGAGGACAGCGTGTGTTCGTCTTCGCCACTCCCGAATCAGCACGGGGGTGGTAGCGGTGAGCTGAGCCTAAAATAATTGGCTTTTAAATTGGGGAGAAAAACAGAGTAAAAATCAATTGGCGACTCCTAAATAAAAAAATAAAAAATATTCTCATTTCAGGTTCTTTGACAGCATAGTAAGGTTCTGACAACTGATAGGATGAGCTATGATGAGCTGACTCTATCTTGTGAATCTCTTGTCCTATTTGATAAAACTTTGCTTGGACACTATTTGTCATGGCGACCTGCATTTTATGAGTCACCTGCTCTTCATAAAAAAAGTGTCATTTTTTTCATAACATGTATGTAACACGTATTGTAAAAATAATAATATATAATATTACTGATGGTGTTTATATATATATATATATATATATATATATATATATACAGTACTGTGCAAAAGTTTTAGGCAGGTGTGAAAAAATGCTGTAAAGTAAGAATGCTTTCAAAAATAGACATGTTAATAGATTATATTTATCAATTAACAAACTGCAAAGTGAGTGAACAGAAGAAAAATCTAAATCAAATCCATATTTGGTGTGACCACCCTTTGCCTTCAAAACAGCATCAAGCATCAATTCTTCTAGGTACACTTGCACACAGTTTTTGAAGGAACTTCGGCAGGTAGGTTGGCCCAAACATCTTGGAGAACTAACCATAGTTCTTCTGTGGATTTAGGCAGCCTCAGTTGCTTCTCTCTCTTCATGTAATCCCAGACAGACTCGATGATGTTGAGATCAGGGCTCTGTGGGGCCATACCATCACTTCCAGGACTCCTTGTTCTTCTTTACGCTGAAGATAGTTCTTAATGACTTTCGCTGTATGTTTGGGGTCGTTGTCATGCTGCAGAATAAATTTGGGGCCAATCAGATGCCTCCTGATGGTATTGCATGATGGATAAGTATCTGCCTGTACTTCTCAGCATTGAGGAGACCATTAATTCTGACCAAATCCCCAACTCCATTTGCAGAAATGCAGCCCCAAACTTGCAAGGAACCTCCACCATGCTTCACTGTTGCCTGCAGACACTCATTCATGTACGCTCTCCAGCCCTTCGGCCGAACAAACTGCCTTCTGCTACAGCCAAATATTTCAAATTTTGACTCATCAGTCCAGAGCACCTGCTGCCATTTTTCTGCACCCCAGTTCCTGTGATTTCGTGCATAGTTGAGTCGCTTGGCCTTGTTTCCAAGTCGGAGGTATGGCTTTTTGGCCGCAAGTCTTCCATGAAGGCCACTTCTGACCAGACTTCTCCGGACAGTAGATGGGTGTACCAGGGTCCCACTGTTCTCTGCCAGTTCTGAGCTGATGGCACTGCTGGACATCTTCCGATTGCGAAGGGAAGTAAGCATGATGTGTCTTTCATCTGCTGCAGTAAGTTTCCTTGGCCGACCACTGCGTCTACGGTCCTCAAGCGTTGCCCGTTTCTTTGTGCTTCTTCAAAGAGCTTGGACAGCACATCTGGAAACCCCTGTCTGCCTTGAAATTTCTGCCTGGGAGAGACCTTGCTGATGCAGTATAACTACCTTGTGTCTTTGTTGCTGTGCTCAGTCTTGCCATGGTGTATGACTTTTGACAGTAAACTGTCTTCAGCAACCTCACCTTGTTAGCTGAGTTTGGCTGTTCCTCACCCAGTTTTATTCCTCCTACACATCTGTTTCTGTTTCAGTTAATGATTGTGTTTCAACCTACATATTGAATTGATGATCATTAGCACCTGTTTGGTATAATTGTTTAATCATACACCTGACTATATGCCTACAAAATCCCTGACTTTGTGCAAGTGTACCTAGAAGAATTGATGCTGTTTTGAAGGCAAAGGGTTGTCACACCAAATATGGATTTGATTTAGATTTTTCTTCTGTTCACTCACTTTGCATTTAGTTAATTGATAAATATAATCTATTAACATGTCTATTTTTGAAAGCATTCTTACTTTATAGCATTTTTTCACACCTGCCTAAAACTTTTGCACAGTACTGTATATATATATATATATATATAATTTTGTGGTTAGTTGATAATACACTTGCAGAGTATTTCACAGTTTGGTTCAGAACAGTGAATTAGGAGTCTTATATCTGGAGTCTGAAGCTGCTTCCTTTACCCTGTGTATGACTCCCCTTGTCCGTGCTTCTCTAGTGTGGTGCTGCTGATAATCCTCCTGTCCCAGCATCTCCACTCCTGCTATTTTCCTTTCTGGAGACCCAAGAGAGCCGAGGGCTCCTCCAGATCTGACCAATACACACTCTGCAGAATGCTCTCGGTAGGAGTATTTATTTTTTATTTTTTACATAAGGGTCATTCCACGCCAACTCAACCAGAAAACTGTTTATATACAGTATATAATGGGGAATTTTACATACTGCTACATTATGTACCGGATTTAAATGCACGGTATTACAGTCCATGTGTCGTATTTTTTGGCAAGTGATATCTTCAGAATCATATCCTTCTGAATTAAAATACTTATTTTGTTGAAAATATAGTAGCCTACTGTACCAACAAAACCAACTACAGTACATCTAAATGGAAGCCTACTTATTTTAAAACACTGTCCTTTCAGCTATGTATTTTTGACAGTGTATTTTTTTTGTGTTCCCTGAAAAACGTACAAGGGTTGGAACGGGCCAAAATGAAATAATCAGATCTGCGTCACACTCTTTAACATTCACTGAAGTCAAAATTTTATAGTGTTGAATATGTGAGTGCTGACTGTATACAGTATTATGGTCCTGACGAGATACATGGGATATTGTATGATAATATCTAATAATCATTAATGATGGACTATTTGGTTAAAAGTACAAAATTCAATATAATTGGTGCAGCATATATTCATGCGACCTTTAACCACATTAATAAATCACTCAAGAACCATCTGTACCTACAGGATATAGTAAGTCACAATACAAACAATACAAGCCTCTATAACTATGCAATATATCATGGAAAGAAAGTATCACGAATCATCAATACACAATGAATCTTTACATGCCCATTAAATGGGTGATTATTTCTTTTCTACTTGGTATCAATGTGCTTCTCTACATTTTCTGCAGGTCCTTATTTAATTTAATGTGCATTTCAGTAAAACATGAAATTCATTCCTGCTCTGCTCTGAGTCGTGTTTCTGTCTTGTTTCTTTCCCAAAGATCTTGCTGCCTGTTGTGTGTGTTTGGATCGTGTGCAAGTCGTTGGAAGCAGCTCACATTTTCCCTCAAAAGCATGTTGAAGAGCTGGCCTTCTCCAGGGACAGGAATACCAGCAACCTTGTTCCCTGGCTCTGGATCCCTTTTCCAGGTATGGCAAGCTGTGTGACAGGGAGACCAATGGTCTGGCAGGCAAGCAATAGAAACTGCAGTGAAGAGAAAGTGTGCACACCATGAAAAACAAAAAGGTACTGACCCTTTAGCAGGGTCGAAAGTGTTGTCACCCCAGCTAAAGCTGCCTCAGTGCCTGGCAAGAGCACACAGGCACCTGCTGTTCTTGAGCCCTGCACTGAACATATAGGTGGCCAGGTTAAAATGGCAAGCAATTATCCAATTGAACCTGGCCGCAGTCTCACATGGCTTTTCAGCTCCCCTCCAACCCAGTCAAGCCACTCTCTCATGACTGGCTAGTCTGCCTTCCCTGCTTACAAAGTTGTCATGAAACATGGCATTAACATTATTTAGCATACAGTCTTGTCAGACTCTGGGTATATCCAGAGGTCTGTTTGTATGCCACACTATTTGCTGCATATATATATCTGGAGAACAGCTTATCAAATTGTGATTAAACATGTAGAATGTTTTCTGATTCTTATTTTATAGTACTCTGTACATACTGTTGAAATATATGTATGGGTCATCAGCATCAACAGCTATACTATTATTGAAACACTGAGTAAGTTCTGAAAAACTACCAGCTTGTTTAACAGACCCTAATTAGCACTAAACTTGGCCTATCCAATGTTACTGTAGGTAAGGTAGTGCGAGAGCAGTAGTAAGCGGGATCTGTGAAACCAGCAGTTCAATGTGAATGGACCCAAAAGCTTATACTACTGTACAGTGAATCTGAAATTAAAACACAGTACATCTTTATAAACAGCAGAGGGCAGCATAACGGCACTATATTTGGTCTAGCTCTAGTTGAATGTTATATTTGCATACTGCAGTAGTTATAAATCAAGCGCGATAAATCAATCAAGTACGGATAAGGATTTGTCAAGTACATCTTATCCTGTGTACAGATGTCATCCCGTGCCTGCAGTATTACATGCAGCACAATTCTATAATTAAAGTAATTGTAGAAACAGAATAATTCCGCACATCTTACCTGTTTTGCACTTTTCTTAGTTACATTTATCAGCAGATGTGCAGTTTTGAAAAAAACTCATGTTATAGCACACACGTATTTTCATTTTGAAACATGATGTATGGTACTATTTCAGGTTAAAGAAAGTTCTCAGTTTCTATGCTTTGTTCTCGAGTTGTCTGTTTGCACTTCCTGGGTCACCTCATCTGTGTCTTCTGGGTTAAAGCATGTCACTGGCTGAAAGCAATATGTTTGTGTGTTGAGTGTCTCTTATTATAATTTCATAATTACAATATAATTTCAGACAGAACCTGTGCAAAGTGCACAAGATGACAGCTCTTTTAACGATGAGACACCTCGCACACAACGCATTATTAACATATATTATAGTGAGCTTGAAATGCTGTATGGAAAGCTGCTGGTGTTCATCTGGCTCTGCCTGTGTTTTAGGTGAACGCGGCCTGCCTCTGCTGACTGTCCGCTCGCTGGCTGCAGGGGTTGCAGCAGCTCTCTCCGCTGGGATGTGCTCGCAGGAATGCTACATGGCGACAGCGAGGCTGCTGGAGGCCCCACCCCCTCCACCACAGGCCTATAACCGTGGCCTCTGCATGGAGGGCCTGGGCAGCACCATCGCGGGAATGCTGGGCAGTGTTACCGGGGTAACCACCAGCGTGGCCAACGCCTGCGCCCATGGGCTAAATCAGGTGGGACACTTTGAATCGTGGGCAGACACTTTGGACACAGTGGATGTGTTAGGTAACTGAGCGGCTCAGAGCGAGAATTTTTCTGCTCACTCAGATCACTGATGAAACCTGCTCTGTAACACTCTGAGCAGCGCAGGGGGAGCGGAACTGAGCATGCCGTTAAGTGGGTTCTTTCACTGAGCTTCTCTGAGCCGCTCACCTACTCAACACACCCACTGTTATGATATGGTTGAAGGCAATAAACGAAACATTCGTCTGCTTGACTTCATTTTGCGTGTCATATTTTTTTGTGTCAGTCACGGGGCATATCATTTGCATATATTAGCATTAAGTTCAGTGAAGTACAGATCGCTGCTGGAGCGCCGTATGAAACCAAGGCGCAGCAGAGGCGCTCGGAGCGGCATTGGAAGAAGCGTTAGCATCAAAAGAGCATCAAGTGTACTTAATTGTTTCAGACACCGCTCTACTCGTTACTTAATGGGGACATATTTTGCATATTTTGTGCTTGAATTCAGTTTGGCGTGCTGCTGGAGCAACAGTTTGAAACAGGGTTAAATAATGTTAAATGGTTAAATAAGTACATTTACGCCGGATACCCACAGAGAAATAGGAACACAGTTTATTTTAGACTCTGTCCGGTATGCCACATGACCGGTGTGAAAGCCTCCACAAGATGTACAAGTTTTGTTTAAATAATAAGCATTATACAAATATAAAGATACAATTTTGCATGTGACTGACATTTAATGTGAGATTTATAGTATTCATATATAAGATACCTCTATTTCAAAATATTGTACGGGGGTAGGGTTCAGGGCTGGTAGGTGACGCAATCAAATATGAAGTCATAAGCCCGATACCAGCTCCTGCAAGAGAGCCGTCTCTTTTGTACAGCGGTATCGACGCTATGCTTTTAGAGCGGGAGGGCCCAGGTTCACACCCCACCTCCGCCTGTGAGAAGCCCCTGCCTGTGGAAACCGCAGTTCGTCACAATATATTTAAAGATATTTTTACACAAGCACTTTGCCTGCCCATAGGAACCCTATTTCTGGCTTGAAGAGTTATTTGGATTGATCATTGTTGGCTTAGTAGCTGTGAAGCTCTACTGTATTAGAGAATGCCAGCTGTACACCACGTGGTTGTTATTCTGTAGCCCACACTGTAACTCTTCCTCTCCCTCTCCAGTGTGGCTCGAGACAAAGCATCCAGGTGTCAGCTGTGCTGTGTTTACTGCTGGGAGCGTCACCTAAACTGACACAACTGCTGGCCACCATTCCACTGGCTGTCCACGGTAAGGGAAATCTCCAATGAGGTTTCATAGCTACGATCATTTGGCTATCGAGAGCAGTTTAGACATAGTTCCATCAAGGGATTCTGTGACATTGTAAACCACAAGAGTAAAGTTTGAGCAGTTTGTAAAAACTCACAGATCCACCTAACAGAATACCCTTTAATGAGGGATCCCTGGTAGTGTTTGACTTTTCTTTCTACACAGCTGAAGAAGGGCTTCTGTCTGAAATATATATATATATATATATATATTTCTTTTATATCATTTAAACCTTTTGTGTACACTCCCCCCCCCCCCACATTGATTTTTTTCATTTTTATACACTGCAGTTTTACCTCCTTATCAAACATGCCCTTGAAAATAATAATAGTTAATAAAAAAAGTCAAAAGATTTTAATAATCATGAAAGTGGTAAGGATACTTATTCCAGGTAACACAATAATTTTACAGTCGTCCTTATCACGCCTTTTAATAATTAAAGAAAGCAATTTCCTTAAAGTTTCCTTATTCCCCTAAAAAAAACATACCTGCAGTTCGGTTTTGATTTCTGTTTCTTGATGTTCACCAGCTGCCTTCTCTTTCAGGAGGAATTCTAAGTGTCACCTACACTGTTGCTATAGCAACCGGCATCACCTACTTCCAGAACACAGACATGGACTCCGGCCGGAACATCTTCAACATCGGGTTCACTGTGTTCATGGGTCTGTTGGTTCCACAATGGGTGAGCAAGAACCCGGGCTGCATCGTGACAGGTTAGTGCCCTAGCCTTTCATCTAGGGGCCTTGCTTCAAGTCTGGGTTAGGTAATACAATTACTTTGAGGTTGCCTTCACTTATTTCTATGCAATAGTACATATCTTTGGTCATTTTTTTCAGCTGAAGATTTTTTAATTCTTTTGTAGAATTGTATAATTCATTTTAGAAAAGGCAGACGTTTCTGAATTCTGCAGTATGCAGTATTTCAAAACACTAAAATATATATTTCAATATATTGCATTCCTTTTAATAACATTATGTAGTGCAATTTATCCCATTATATATTCATATATATTTCAGCATCCTTTGAAAATATATTATTATATATTCCTTCAAGAATTCAAAATATATTTAATATATTGCAGTGTGTAAAATATATTTAATCAAAATATATTGCAAGATATTGCAATATATTTAAATCACTGTACAACATATTACATTGATGCATATGATTTTTTTTATATATATTGCACTGTTGTAACAGTAACTATATTATATTGCAATATAACATGTTTTAATATATATTTTAACAATCCTTTTGTTAAAGTCTAAAATAACTTAAATAAAGTAGTCGAAACAGGTGGATTCCCTGGTACTGTAAAATGGTCTTAAAAATCCCGCTGCGGCTTATAACTCAAAAGTCTATGAATAGGCACAGTCATGTCAGTTGCAATTGGTGTCAGGGTGTAATGAACACTTCACTATAACTAGGGCTTCTGTTTTTCAGGTTTTATTAATTATATTTTTCGGTGCTTATTTTTAGCTATTTTCGAGTTTTATATAAATCGTTTTTTATGGGGTTTTCATTTTTTATATACTGTATGAAATTAGTGTTTTCGGTTACTTTCCAAAATGCTTGAGCGTTTTTTTTCTGTCAAAATATGAATAGTAGTAACTCGACAGTACTTGCACACTTAAGTTGTACCTTCTTTCCATTGCTGTCTTCCACAACGAAATCCCTATGGTCACGGACACAGGCATTTTTGTACATTTTGCCACAAATCTGTTTTAAATCCTCCGTATCTTAACTGTAATACAGCTTGAAATCCCGTTAACAAGCCTCCATTCTGATTGTAATCTCGTTTTAAATCTCGCAAGCAGAGTCTCCAATAGAAATGTAGGAATGTGCTGTCATTCAGTAGTTGGGGCGGGTTGAAAGTATTGAGAACAAATCAATGATAGATGCAAGTCAGGAAGGCAGGACATTGCCCAGCAGCACTGGGAACTGTATTTATTATTATTTTTGAAGAATGTTTTATTTTTTAATGGGAATAGGGTAAAGTCAACCATTTCCACAGTTTTTCCGGTGTTTTCTGGTATTTATTGGCTATCCATTGATTTCATTTTTTTTGTATCGGGGGTTGTTTTTCAGGTTTTATCGGTTAAAACCAAAAATCAGAAGCCCTAACTATAACCCACTATCCCTTCTCCTAACCTTTTCTTTAATGTCCTTCTGAGTATAGTCCAATATCAATCAAGTGCATTGACTGCACAGTCTCTTTCCACAGGTGTACAGAGCATCGATGTTCTATTGCTGTCTCTCCTCACCATTCCTGTGTTTCTGGGTGGAGTTCTGGCCTTTCTCTTAGACAACACTGTCTCAGGTAAAGGCATAGCTATCTATTTTAAGTAAGGAACTTATAAACGGCTTATTCATACATGTGCCTATGCAGATTATCTGTGGTCAGGTGACGCATGTTCTTCCAGTTCACCACAAGCCTGCAAAATCAGTGGCTTCTTTTAGAAGCATATGAAATGGTCCTTCACGGTTTATTTTGAACACTGTGGTTAAAAGGGCAAGTAAGCCTAAGTGTCGGGACTGAACAGCCTTTTGAATTTCTATTTGGAATTCATGTGCTGCTGTCATGCCCTTGTTTATGTTACAATCTTGCTGATTAGCCCCCTATCCAGGTCATGTATGTCCAGCAGCAGTGTGGAGTAGTGGTTAGGGCTCTGGACCCTTGACCGGAGGGTTCAATCCCAGGTGGGTTCAATCCCAGGTGGGGGACACTGCTGCTGTACCCTTGAGCAAGATACTTTACCTAGATTGCTCCAGTAAAAATCCAACTGTATAAATGGGTAATTGTATGCAAACAAATAATGCGTAAAAAAAAAAATGTAATTGTATGTAAAAAATAATGTGATACCTTGTAACAATTGTAAGTCGTCCTGGATAAGTGCGTCTGCTAAGAAATAAATAATAATAATAATAATAATAATAATAATAATAATTATAAAGAGCAGGATTCCCAGCAGTGATCCCTGTGGAACACCACTGGAACTGTCTCCCCTTACAAGTAATCAATGATCCTGTGCTACTTGGATTCATTGATTGTCATTGATGTCACCATGGAAATAAAATGCTATGTTGTATTATGCATGTTCATACACTGGAACCTGGTGGTGGTGCCTCCAGCTGACCCTTGTCTCTGCCGCCCCCAGGGACTGCACAAGAGCGAGGTCTTCCTGCTGATGTGTCTGGGAGCAGAGCCCCAGCAGTGCCGGGATACTCCGAGCAGCTTGCTCTCGTCTATGGCTTGCCCTCCGGTGTGAGGAAGCTCCTGGCCCATCGCCACCTTGCAACCTTCCCTTTCTGCACAATAAGTCCACCAGAGGAAGTGTCAACTCTGGAGGAAGTGACATCGGCAGAGGAAAGGGCAGATTTGCTCCTCTCCTGCGGGTCTGAGGGAGAGGCAACTCCAAACTGGCACAAGGAAAAGGTTCCCAATTCTGAATGATAAGAATGGAAAGATGCCAGACACTTCTGGGCACATATTGTCCCCTTACCAGTCATTTGAGGGGTCCAGCATTGACTGTTCTTTTAATGTATATAACTGTTTGTTTCTACCTCTTGAAGGGATACTGTCTGAACAGATGGTGAGCAGTAGTGAGGATGGGCAAACCTGACTCCTGTGGTCCAGTTGAGAGTATTTTGAAATCTAGAATCTGCTGTAAAGCTTTCTGCTTCTGAGATTGTCCTGTACTAAGACTATATTTAAAGAGTAAATAAGTGTTGCTTTAATTGCTTCTATTTTACCACCCTTACAGGTTTTAAATCATTGTGAGCGGCTTGGAGCTGCATTGAGTTTGTCGGGAGAATCCAGTGGCTGGACTAATTAAATAATAGACTAGAGCTGCACAGACCTGCATCTTAACCTCAAGAGGTCGATGCCATTCACACACAGGCTCCTTTCAAGCTCAATAATAGTCTATGGGGATTCGAGCGTGAGTTAAAAAATAGACAAAAAAACACCACCAGCCCTCTTTTTGCACTGCAGCGTTTTAAACTTTGTGGGTTCAGATCATTCAAGGAATTGATTTCAGAGCCTAACTCCATTCTAATTGCTTTTCTCACTGTATACAACATTGACAAATACAGCAGAGCCTGTCCTATCCGATTGAATTGGTTGCAGAGGTCCATTGGATATGTACAAATGTTGTATTATTATTATTTATTTCTTAGCAGACGCCCTTATCCAGGGCGACTTACAATTGTTACAAGATATCACATTATTTTTACATACAATTACCCATTTATGCAGTTGGGTTTTTACTGGAACAATCTAGGAAAAGTACCTTGCTCAAGGGTACAGCAGCAGTGTCCCCAACCTGGGATTGAACCCACGACCCTCCGGTCAAGAGTCCAGAGCCCTAAGCACTACTCCACACTGCTGCCCTATCTCCTAACTGCTGCTGTATCTCAGAGGGAGTAGTTCTACTACATTGTAGTTGCTTTATTATCATCGGGGCATTGTAATAATTATATAATTAAACAATGTCAAGTACATCAGTGTATCTAAAAACACCAAAGTACTATTGCATGTATAGTATACAACATTATTGCAAAACAAAGCACTGTAATACAATACATGTATTTGGCAATTTATAAAATATCATGGGTGCAAACCATTTTGAAAATGGGTGCTAAACTGTTTTGAAAGTTAAGCACCAGAGACACTACTGGTGCCAAATGATCAAACCCTGCCCTAATCAAGCCCCGCTCCCAACTTCCCACACGACACAAACCTTCTCTCCTGTGTATGTGGATAAGAGTGGGGGGGTCATGTGAGTAGTCCAGACCCAATGAGAAACTAGCATAATGTATGGTTGCTAATGAATTTTAAAAAATGAATAAATAAAATAAAATAAAATAAAATAAAATAATGTCTACTGGCTCCAGAATGTAATGTTGCTGGCACTATATGAGGTACCCTGGCGCTCAAATCTAGTGCCAAATAGGCAGTCTGTTCAGTCCTGGCACTTAGGATTCTCTGGAAAAGTTCAAAGCAAGCTCAAAACCAGGCAAAGGCAGAATTAGAGACAAAGGACAAAAACTCACTATGGGCTAAAGAAGCACTGGGAATGATTACAAACGCCATCTAGCAATGAGAAGGGGAAATAGAATCAAAACTACATTTGAAGCTACCTTTTAAATGAAACCTCCGAAAAACAGTGTAAGTAACATTGCACAAATAGATTGCAAAAGCTATACTGTACTAATAATGTAGAAATACTAATATTTGACTAATAGAGTGAATATGTTAACACCTAATAATCAAGCCTTAGCTGTGCACCCTATGGGACAGATGGAACTTGTATAAGAAGAACTTCAGAAACACTGGGAAGGTTTTTCAGCCCATCAAGGCTCCTCCATTGCTAGCACACATGTTGACCAGCACAGCATCTGACTGTTTTTACAAGATATTATTATTATTATTATTATTATTATAGCTGTTACAACTTCACCTGGAAACAATATACAAGTCATAGCTTCGATGTGTTCTCTTCTACAACCGAAGGTTGACATGAGTACAGTACAATTTTGCCTCCAGAAAAGCTGTTAAGGAGTGCTGTTGTGAAAACTTTTGTCTCCAGTTGAAAATACAGATTGCTTACCTGAATTTGTGTCAATTAAGTGGAACATGCACTTATCAGGAGGACAATTAAGCAGTGTCTATCTTTGTAAAAAGTAACTTCAAATGACATAATATTCGTTTTTTTTGTAATATGTCCTTACATTGTTTGGAGATTTGCCATCATAACGAGTATCTTGTTGTAAGTACAATACTGAAATATATGTATATTTTCTTATAATACATGGACGAAGGCTATAGTTGCACCCTGAGCCATTAGGAAAAAAAGGCATAATACCACAGTAGTGACGTCAAAAATTGATAATTCCTGTAGAGGAAAATATACTTGAACTTTGACCCATTCGACTCCTCGAGACCATCACTTTCAATTCAAACACAAAAGCTCTCGTTTTCAATCACTCGACAACACCCACAGTACAGAAATGTTCATTAACGATCAACAAAATGAGAATACGTTACAACAGTTATATAAAGCTGGTACATTAGTACCTCAGAGAAACTGGAAAGGAACGGGAAATTAAAACAAGGTAAAGGCAATCATCCAAATAAAGCTGAAGCACTAATCGATAACGACATAGAACGTCTATACAGCACTGAAACACTACGTTTAAAAAAACCCAACTGTACTGCTGAACCTCGTCTTCTTTAATATTAGCATCACAAGGGTATCCATGTATTATAAAAAAATAACAGAAGGGCCTCTTCAGTGAGTTACAGGAAAACAATTCCATCTTGGGTTTCTGTGACAGTTTATCGACCTTCGGTATCGTAATTTATGACGTCACAGAAACCCTAGATGGAATTATTTTCCTGTAACTCACTGAAGCCCATCTATATATATATATATAAGTCTGTATTAAAGGGCTTTGACTGAGTTCAGGAGCTGATCTTCAGTTCTAGTTGCCTGTCACAGACACATGTAATGCAGGCTTGATCAGCCAAAGTGTTTTTATATTAGTAAGCAGCAGCACCATCTAGTTCACAGCTAGTGTATTGCCAGAAAAACAAAAATAAATGCAAAGTAAAAGATCACTGATGGTGTCGACTATTCTGTAAAGATGTTTTGGCTGATTTCGCCTGTGTTACATCCATGGCAGGAAACTGGAAATAAAGAGCAGGTCCTGGACTCAGGTCAAAACACCTTATCAAAAAATAAAACACAGTATTTGACATAGAACCACTCAGAGTTGTGTTATGTAAGGACTGTAAAAACACAGCTAAGAAAATGAAACGTGAAGCTACTTACTAACGATAATCTACAGGAGTAGAGTGCATTCCACTTGCTCCCTATCCTCAATCAAAAGACTCAGGAAAAAATGACTGATTACAGAAGTACTTAGATCTAGCACTTCCCAAGGCTGTTGGATAAGTCCTACAGTAGACGGTGTTATCTCACTTGTGGTTTATAATTTCTATTCTATTTTATGTCAATTTCACTTTTAGTTTCAGTTTTACTATTTATGCTGTCATTTTCATTTTTAGTTTGAATAATGATTTCTATTTCAGTGTCACTTTCAATAAAATCAGCTTGGTATCTTTCACTTATTGTCTCATGTTTCTGTTTTTGTTTTTTTAAAACATGTTTTGCTATGAATTATGAAGACGCTGAAGTAATAACAACCGGCCCTTACTTTGTACCATGTTTGTAATCATTCCGAGTTGTTCTTTTTGCAATCGCTCAAAAATTGTTTGAGTGCTGCGTTATAGTTCTAGTTGCTATATGTTATTCAGGCTAGATCAACCAAAGGGTCTTTATATTAGTAAGCAGCAGCACAATCTAACGCCAAGCTCTGTTTTGCTAGCAATGCAATAGGAAAGCTATCTGATCACTAGGTTCTTACTTCTATAACGCCACGATCTAGCCAGTGTTACATATGCCTCTATCAGACAGCTAGAACTGTAGATCAGCTCATTCGGTGACATCTAGAAAATACGAAGATCACAATGAAGTACTGTAATATAATTTTACGTCCTATAAAGGCAATACTAAAACCCATTATCTTATTCAGATTTCTTGCTAGTAACTTAACATTTGGCAGTATTATTGTTTCTATTTCGTTTTGCTTTTAGTAATCATTTAAATTGCAGTTTTCTTTTTAGTTTTTGAACGTGTAAATTCCGCTTCAGTTGTAGTTGTCGTTAACTGAGCCCTTCTCATTATGGTGGTAGAGGCCAGTACAGTGCTCCCCTGCTCACCTCCTGACCGAGTCTTACTGTGGAGCCCCCTGTCCTGAACTCATTGTACACTGAAAACCCTGGAACAAATTACAGGACAAAATTACACCTGGCATTCTGGACAGTGGCCTCGCTAACTATCCCTTGCTGTTGAGGGAGAATATTTTTTTAACCACATAAATGTGTAGCTGTCAGAAGCTACTGCAGTCATTCTTGACAAGAATTCAAAATGAAGGCTGTTTAACAGAGCACTCTGTATAGTTCTAGTTTGGGCTAGCTGAAGAGGGTTATGTTTTCAAATTCCTCCACAAGGTGGAGTGGTGGTGCTGTTACGTGGTGATCAGGATTATATCGTGCTTTCTGATGTCCCTTGGTCTCTTGAGTGTCTGAACGATTTTATTAAAAACTCTCCAACTGCTACTCCGACTTCTTCATTGTTTAGAATGAATGTAATAATCGAGTGAAATAATTAAAAAGCTAATGTGGCTGAATATCATTATGTTATGTGATTTTTTGATTCACCCCGTCAGAACATCAAGGCCTAGTACTGTAAGCAAACGGTCTTGGCAAAACAAAACAAAAAAGATTCAAGAAAAAGTAGCTTGAAAATACATCATTAGTTCCCGTTGCCCACCATAGACATATGGAATGCAGGCTAGATCAGCCAAAGTGTCTGTACAGCTGTATCTTGTGTACTGCAAGCAATACAGTGGTGCTGGCTCTTACCTCTTTAAAGAAACTTTGGCTAATCTAGCCTGTTGTACCTATGTCTGTTGCCAGCAATTAGAGCTGAAGAGAAGCTCATTAAAACCACTATATATATGAACTGTAAACATCATAATGCCAGTCAATAGCTACAGCAACATGGGAAGAATGTTTTAGAAATGTGATATTTTAAATTATTTTGTTGTTAATTTACCAGTAAATATAAATATATTGTGTACCAAAATCCTGTAACAAATTACTTTATGACGGTTGTTAAACATATAATTGCTTACTAATAAATCTTAGTGCTTACTAATAAATCCTAGTTGTTAAATCTTGGTCATGCATTTGTTTCATAAATAGTCTCTGATAAGCTATTTATCTATAAATAGTAGTCTGTACGGGCCTTATAGTAAATTATACACGGCAAAAAAAAGTCTTGCACACAGAGACGTTGGTTTTCACAAAGACCCCTTCTTTTTTATAGTATTACAATCCTCTTAGATCTATTCCATATACCCTACTATATCAAAGCGTGTGGTCTACATTATTAATATGGCCAGAGATTAAAACAATGCTGCAGCGAAAGGGTTCATTTTTACTGGACAACACTGGTAATGGAACTTAAGAAAGAAAATCAAAAAATACAGCTGTGTACCCAACATTGAGACAATAACTAAACTGTATACTCAACAGTATACTGCAGACACATGACCACATTAGGTCAGAGGTTTATTTAATGTAAAAATGCAAATATTGCCTTGATTGGTTTCTGATATATGAAGTTTTGACATGCTTTATAAAAATAACTGGTACAAATGGTTAATCTTTCTTATATGATAGCCAAGAGCAAACTCGACCAAGAGAATCCTAGACTATAGGTGTGTACAGAGCATGAAACAATATCTCGAAGGGTTAAAATCATCCAGAAAGCATACAGTCACAATATGTGTCTATTATAGGTCACACTTCTATCTTGAATGGTTTTTGAGGTATTAGCAGCTATAGTAGTGGTGGATGTTGTGCAAACTCATACAAACTACCCTCATGGAGATGTGAGACAAAGTGAGATCCATGAAAAATAATGGCTAATACATGTTATTGTGTCAATATTAAGACAAATGCTAAGGACCTATTTTATGGAATATTTAAATAAATACTTTCATTGTATTAGTCTACCCTTAGTCTCAACCCAGATCTGAACATAATCAATATTAACAGGTAATTCCTGTTTAATTATTAATGTAATTTAAAATATTTGTGCATTCTTTGTCTTACCTAATACTTTTAACCTGAGAATGATAGTAGCTATTTGAGCACTATCACTACCAGGGTGGTCTTTCTTGATAGATCTCAAACAGGAGAGCGCTGGCTAAAATGCTTTAATTACATGTACATTACCCCTCCGATCCCTTAACGAGCCACAACTTTCCATTGAAAAAACACACTATCAAGAGTAGGTTAAAAGCTAATCACAAGGCAAACCAGTCTTGAGGAACACAGGCCAGTGAAGTAAGCTTGTTTTTTGGTTAGTGCCACTGCTGGTTTGCGTAAGACTTTGGACTTTGTTCAGCGACATTGGGTGTGTGTGTCTGTGTGAGAAGCCAGCATTATTGCACAAAGGACTATACACTCTAGTGAAAGCACGTTGCTGTACCTGCTAACTGGATAGAACTGCTGTTGTATAATGGCATTGTGAAGCCCAGTTAATCACCAATTAGTTCCAGGCAGTATCACGTGTGAAACACTCTTGAGAGATGTGGTCGCCAGGGAGGACTTTGTTTTATAGTACAATCAATACCAACCGGCAGGTACAGTAATAGAGCAGGAAACTTGCTTACATAGTGGATATTGCCATGGCGCTTTCATCCATAACTTCATAAAAACAAACACAAAGGGATTTGGTTAAATAACCGTCTCTACATTTTTTTTCCCCTCAAACTGATACATTTCTGTGTTGTTTTCAGTGCTGTTATCCGTGTCAGCATTTTCTGAAATCGTCCTCCTTTTAACAGCTCTGTACAGTAACTCGAGTTCAAAGAGGCCCTGATAAAGTTGGTGGAATTCGAACCCTGTTTCCCTGAAAACACCGGGTCACCCCTGCTGAAAACTCAAGGAACTGCTGGTTTAGTGTCCACTTACTGAGCACCCAGCAGGTACATAAAACCCCAGACAAGGTTAACAACAGCAAATACATTCATTTAGGAGTGGAGGTAAAAAAACACTTCACTTTAGAACTTTACATTAAAGGGAACTGTATAAACCCCTTTGTTTTGGACCATCTAACCAGCTCAACAGTCAGAAGTCTCTTGAACCAGCACGACCAGTTGAAAACCAGCAAACCACCAGGTCTATACCAGTGTTATTGCTTGAATTTATCTCTGGGAGGGTGGCTCTGGTTGATGTCAGAGGTGGATGCCACCCTTTTGTGCTGTAAATCTTGGGTATTAGCGCAGGAATAGCAAATCAACCAAAAGCACCATTTCACTTTTAATTTGTAGTTCCCAACAGTCTTAGGTGAAATGTAGAAAAAAAGTCAATACCTGTCATACAATAAGAGAAATACATTGCCAAAGTAAAGTAAAAATGCCCTCCTTCTTTTTCTCCTGTTTTTTGCAGATTTTTGAGACCCCAGGGAATTTTATCCACGCATATGTATATTACAGGATATCAGAGTTTAATGACAATTAACTTGTTTTGTCAACATGGAAATATACTAGGGAACAAACTTATTGTGACATCTATATCTATATCTACTGTATATTAAATTATTTATTTCTGTTTTAAAATTGAACATTTGCCTGCAAAAAATATCTTTTAAAAGCAAATAGACACAACTGGAAAAGCGGTGGGGGTCAAGGTAGCCCCAATTGTAGTAATTTGGCTTGTGTTTTTCAGGGATAATAAAAGCTGATCAAACTTGCATCAAAAACACAAGCCAATTTAGTAGAAACAATTGGGAACCCCCACCGCTTTTACAGTTGTGCCTATTGGCCAATGTTGCCCCAATTGTTTCTTCTAACTTAGCTTGTATTTTTTTTATACAAGTTAGAAGAAACAATTGGGGCAACCTTGGCCCCCATCGGTTTTACAGTTGTGCCTATTTGCTTTGTGTTGAACAAGGTTGCCCCAATGGCTTCTTGAAACTTGGTGTATGTTTTTGATATCTCCACTTTAAATGGCTGGGCACTTTTAATAACTTGGCGTTTTTTCACATTTCCAATGCGCTTGTTTCAGATTGTAAAAACAGCACACACTTTGGCCAGGACTAAATGTCAGACAGGGGATGCTCAAATCAGGAGTGAGGTGTGCTAACAAAGCTGGGATGACGCTCTCATGCTGAAGAGGCGCTGTGCTGTACTGGAAGAGGAAGCTGCTTTTCCAGTGAGGGAGACCTAGCCAAGTGGGTTGCAGGTCACAATAACATCATAAAATACAAACTTATCTGCACATCAAACAGATCGACCCATTAAAACACGGCAGAAACAACACTTCATTCCAAAAAGGTCAAAGTGCAAAACATTTGCAGAAGCTTGAGCAATTGTCAGGTCTATATTTAGTTACTGGCTTTTAAACCCATTTTGTTCAGATCAATTTATTTAAAATTCATATTATATTAATTGTAGCTAACAACATAATTGCAGCAATCTTACTTGCTTTGCACTTCCATTAGATACATACATCTCCAATGTGTAGTTTTAAAAGAAACTCATGTTACAGCAACCTATCCAGTGGCAGATGTTTGCGATGAGTAAAATTTCAGGATATCATTGGTTAATTTCTCCTCAGCAGTGTCATGTTACTGGTTAAGTAGGTGTCAGTCAATAAGGGAAGCCGTTGTTGCTTTATGACAGGAAAGAATTAAACTCTTCAGGTGACCAAGAAAGTGCAACACTAAATTGCAACCAGAGATTTCTTTAAGTGTAGTACCAGATAATGTGTCTGACTTTCAAAGCAAATAAAACACACCGATAGATGTTTATTCTGAATTTTTTATTAAATTAAAAGCAAGATTAGAAAATATCTGGGTAAATCACATTAGATTAAAATAAACATATGCCAAGACACAAGTCCAAACAGAACAGTAACAAAATAACAAAACCAAAAATCCCTGACTAGCAATAATCTTTAAATTACAACTATACATATACTAGCTTATATATAATATTAATACAATTCCATATTGACAACAAACCTTTACAATTGTATATTACACATTTGAGCATAAAAAAATAAATTTTAGCTGAGGAGCCCAACGGCCAGGTATAGAGTTTTGCATCCCTGTGTTCACGTTTTAACTGTATAGAAACATTTAATGTGAGAGAGGGCCAGCACATCAATGAAAGGACCACTGGCCTGTGGGGAATTGAATGTATATATATATATATATGTAATAAGGCACGACAGGGTGTGATATCCAATACATGTGTAAATACAACACATAACTTTAAATAAAATAAACATTTTGGACAGTGTTGTATATGTTACATCAGGCTTGTGCTAATCTATCTGTGATAACGGTAAAAAAAATAAAAATCACTTCTACCACTACTGAGTCACCCACATTTAACCTCCACTCACATGAATGCAAGGGGTCGCTCACACTCAAAGTAAAACAAAGGCTGTTTCCATTTCAAAGACATCGCTCAATTGAGTGGCGTGTGGCAGTGTGCATGGAAATTGTGCACACATGACATCTGTGGAATTCAGGAGGAGAGCTATAAAATAAAAGCAAAGTTATGTGATGTTGTGAAATCCAAACACAAGTGACTTTCATACAGTTTCAAAAGTTAAAAGGCATCACTCAGGCCCATATTAAGACTTATACATAGAGGACCCCACAGGATCGTCAAAATATCTAGTCATCTGATCTTCAGAATTTGCAGTTTAGCAGGTATTGGATTACCACACACGTAATTCCACAACTACAATTTCTCATAAAGCCCCCTGCTATAGCCTTTAGGGTCCTCAATTGCTCCTTGTCATATCTGTTGGAATGACTATATCCTCTTACATGTGTTCGGCCCCTCTAATATTGAACAATATATTTGTTTTATCCAGCACATCAAACCACCTGAATGTTTGACGCTGAGGTAACGCCTGCTCTCTAAACAGGGGCCTCAATGAGTAATACAGTATTTAAGCCAATTAACCCCGATGAAGCAAAAAGCTTGTCTACCTGACTTCTAGCTTTTCAATAGTTTAAAATGGACTCTAACACAGATTTGTCCAGCTTTGTTTAGCACAAGTCTGAGGCCTTGTGGGCTGAAGTTTTGTTATTCCGTTTGGATTATACCCTGTCAAGCATGGACGTTTATTGACGTTTCTTAGCATCACTGTTTAGGTTTTTGACTTGCATGTCCTTGCTACACCCATTGCCAGTCTCCATAAAATACAGATGTATATTTTATGCATGTATGTGTCATTACAAATGTAGCTTTAAAATCCTTTGTATATGGACAGTGTGTTTCAGTGGAATGCAATGCACATTGCATTTGGGAACATGTGGGATAACATTGTGTTTTGCTTATTTGAAAGTCTCTGGAGTCTCGGTTTGTTTGTGATGCTATATAAGTGAGAGAGGATTAGTAAAGATGGTTTGTTCAATATCTTTAAAGTGAGTTCCCTGACTAGCCTGTGACAAGCAAACTGAGGGAAAGCTAAAGAAACTTCCATTCTGGTAGAAAAAAATAACTTCCAACAGAAGTTTTTATTTAAAGACAAACCTAGCCTTCATATTACACTATTTAATAATCCCTCCATCATCTGTGAAAATATCAGATAGAATTAAGGGTTATGAGAAATGTTAGCTTGGAATAAATACGTAAGCATTATGGGCAAAGACAATAGCAACTGACTATGAGGCCAGGAATCTGTGGTCCCTACAAGTAAACAGGGTCTTTCTAGAGAAGTGCATTGACATTAAGGATACAGAACCCAGGGCAAGTGTACTTCATGGTTACTAAAGAAACTGCCCTTTAAAAACAAAAAAACAGTAAAAAGCACCTTAGCCACCTTTGCACAGTGCCTTGCAGAGACTTTGGTTGTCATTATGGATTGCTATCTGGAATGTGCATGCACAAAGCCAGTGCAGTGTAAAGCAGGTTTGCATGTGTGTAGCTATTCCTTTAAATATACTTGGCTACAGTTCAAGGTAATGCAGTTTTGGAAGGCAATACCAAACCAGAACAGATCCCAAATTCATTCAGGGATTTAAAAAAAGAGACATCTTAGAAGAGCGTCTATAATGGACGAAGTAGTACTTATCATCTTCATAAACAGTGGAGAAAGGGTCCATACATACCGAGCTTGATATAATACATTAAACAAGCACTTTGATACATTTTCAATATATTCCAAAGATAAACTATATATATCCCTTACATATTTTATATACAGCAGGGCCAAAATCATATATTCTAAATGTATCCAAAATATAATCAAATACACAACGGCTAAGGTAGTTTGTTCGTTATTTAATCTTCATATGTTTCTTCTTGTTTAGGATCTGCTTGTCTTGGTTTAAATCATGTGCGATCCATCCCCAGCATCACTGGGGGGCGTGATTGGCGTTGAGCATCTGGTGTAGTCCTTGCTGAGCTGGTTTGTAAAGCAGGTTTATGGGATATAAATAAACAGGAAGTTCTTAAGGTGCCACGGATGAGGAAAAGAGGCTTCCTGCCCTCCCTTTCCCTTTGCACCACCCTTCATCTTTCTGTTTCGGCCATCCCCCAAGGGTGAAAGTGCCCAGGGTCCAGCAACAGAGTCCCCAGCCTGTAGAGAAGGCGTGAGTACCAGTGCAGCCCCTCCTCCTGAACGCCGCTCTGTCTGGTCAGGCTGTAATAAAGCCTCAGCGGCCCGAACGCCCACTGCGCCCAGCCGTGATTGTCGAAGGCGGCAAAGCAGGAGGTGAGCACGTCGTTCACCACGAGCGTTCCTTGGCGGGTGAGTGGAGCGAAGGCCCCAGAGTCCTGCTGTGTGTGAACCGACGCGATGTGAACCGGCCGCAGACTCGAGCCCCCCATCGACACCATTGTGCACTGCCCTGGCTGCGCGGCACTGGCAAATATGGTACGGAAGCCAGTCGTTTGATAACCGGAGCAGTTGCTGGCCACAAAGAGTAAATGGGCGGCCGTGAGGACCAGGCTCCTTTGCGGTTCCTCCTGGGTCTTGATGACATAGAAGAGCTTCCTGGTGTTGGGCTCCCTGTCCAGGAAGGTGAGGAACTCGCTGTAGATTGCCCGACCCTCCTCTGTAGCGGCCAAGACTCGGTCTCCTGGCTGGAGATCCTGCACTGACCTCCGGCTGCCGTTCTCCAGCCTCGCCCAGGCCTTCCCGGGAAAGCAGCCCCCCGTCTTGGCAGCCACCGAGTGCTCTAAAGGAAACAGAATAGGAGAATGGTAAGATAAATAGAACTGTGGTTCTGTTCCTTTAATGCAGCTTCTGCAATTACAAGCAGTGTGACTGAACTTTGTACAATTCAAGGAGACGTCAGCAAGGGAAGCAGCAAACAGCCCATAGGACACAAGGAAACACAGTTAAAAAGCCTGACCGTTTAATACTATACTTTAATCTAACTGGACCCTACACTAGAACTAAGGTTACATGGGAATGGCAGATGCCTTGGTTGACTGCACTGGTTGTCTGTGTTTTCCAATGCATCGTTAATGTCAATATGACATTACCAGCTAGGATTATCAGTCTGGACCAGTGTGTCTATTTCCCCACAGATGGATGGGGGGTTAAATATAGAAATGTGTAAATAGGGACACCCAACTGAGCAGAGCTAAAATCACTCCCTCTCATCAGTATTTTAAATCCAGAAGCTACTCTCAGTCAATCTAAAAGTCTGTTTTTAGAACAATCTTATTTGAACTGTCTTGTGCACAGTAGACTAGCAAATTACAATAATTCAAAAGACTAGGTATTTTTTATTTCATTAAGTCCTGATTTCTAATGAAGTTATTAAGTACATTTGACCCTTTGTATAATAGTGTGGTCTCCTTTTGCACTTTGGGTGACCCCTTTTCAAAGTTTACCACAGTATTTTTGCACTATAGATTTCCCATGCTTTTTCCATGGTTTTACTATGAATTAACTATAGTTTAGCATCATTTGCCATGCTTTTCCACACCTCTGAGCTTTACAAACATAGCTTTGCCATGTTTTCACTGTGCTTGATTACAATTTACTGTGTTTTTACTATGAGTGATAGGGTGATAACCCCTCGCACGTAAATAGTGTTGATTTTTGTGATTTATGTAAATGGCGTATATTTTTGGTACTGGTGCTTGTTTTCATTCATTTTTATATTCTACAGTATAAATGCACAGAAATATTCAACAACAACATCAATAACACTATCTTTATCTTCGTATTTACATGTGTTAACTCTGCCACTTTTGGGTTGAATGTGTGTTCTAAACCCAGGAAATGGTTAAGTTAGAGCCTTGTTTAAAATACTTCATTTCCATGTGAAAACATGGATGGAATGGAGTAAAATGTGGGTCTTGATTGGTGGGCCAATCAGTTATTCAGTTTGGTTGAACCGATGCAGGTGTGTATGCAAGGCTGCACCTGGCCTGTATGTTTAGTCTTGTAGAGGCTGGGGCTTAGAAAGGAGTGCTTTTATAAAGGCAGAACCTCTACGCTTTGTGTTGCAGTCCTCATGGACACCCAAAGTGCTCACAATAAGACTCTCTTATAAGAGACAGGGTCAACTGTGCATATTATCTTAAAAGACAGTCTCACACATCGAAAATGTTAACTCAATGACGGCTGCTCTACTGCATCTGTTGTGATTCTGGTAGCTTCACACACTTATGCCTTTGTGCCCATTGCTACATATCTTTATGGCTTGTCTTAGTGACTGATCTGATTGCAGACCCCTTTTGTAAACATCACTTAAGTAAATGACTTACAGACACAAACTGGAGAAAATGGCCATATCTAACCAACTGTATATTTGTATAGTTCTCTTACAAGTATTCTAACAACATTTACAACTAGTAGTGGGTCAGCATATACAGAAATTCAAATAGACTGTTTGAAATCCAAATATAGCAGACAAAGGAAACAAATGCATAAATGATGCTTTAAACATATAGCAAATGGCTCTCTTCTGAGTGGCGCGTCCGGTAAAGGCGCTCCGGGTGGAGTGCAGATTGCGCCCTATAGCCTAGATGTCGCCGGATCAAGTCTAGGCTATTCCACTGCCGACTGTGGACGGGAGTTCCCAGGGGGGTGGTGCACAATTGTCTGAGTGCCGCCCGGGGGGGAAGGTTAGATCAGCCAGAGTGTCCTCGGCTCACCACACACTAGCGACCCCAGTAGACTGGCCAGGCGCCTGCGGGCTTGCCTGTAAGCTGCCCAGGGCTGCGTTATCCTCTGACGCTATAGCTCTGGGTTGGCTGCATGGCGGGCCTGCAGAATGAAAAGAAGTGGTCGGCTGATGGCACACGTTTCGGAGGACAATAATAGCGCTGAGCTGAGCCTAAAATACAATTGGCTATTTCAAATTGGGAGAAAAATGGGGTAAAATCAATTGGCGACTACTAAATAAAAAGAAAAAACATATAGCACATATGTTTATAAGGTAATGTGAGGGGGTAGCAATAACTACTTTATTTTACTACTTATTTACTGTAATATTGTACTAATTATAAAACTCGAGAAAATATTCAAATATGAAAATGTTATTCCAGCATCTACAAATTAAATTAAAGGTGCCCATTCTATTGAAGAAAATTAAGGTTTTACTAATGTGAAAATATAATTTCTGTATGTTGGCGTGTCCTATTTTTTATGAGTAAAACTAAAACACATGTTTCCCTGTTTTTACATTTGTTTGCTTCTCTGAGCTACAGCAAAGATTACATGTCACAACTATAACCTCATATTGCTGCATGATGTTTAAGACGCAACAGAGTGGCAAGCAGGCTTCAGGAAGTGAAGAGGCCTGTGAGCTGAAATCACCCTTAGGGAATGTAAACAAACTGGCAAGGCTACAAGGTCTGATTCTGAATGAAGGAGAGAAGGGAAAACTATGGAAGAATGTAGTAAGCAGTCATGCAGGAATCATACTTGACTATAAAACTACATGATCGTGGGGCAGCTCCTGTATAAAATACAGTCAGTGAATGCATCTAAAACATTAACAATCACCCATACCAACACTGTCTCTACAGAGTTACAATAGGGGGACAGACCCCTGTATATACCCCCAAACTAGACCTCTGGGCTCTGGTCAAGTCTGGTAAAGAGTTTGTTCAAGCCAGGAGTAAACATCGTTGTCATGGTGATCTGAAGTAAGGTGTGATGCTGTCTTTGTCACTTGATTGTTCAATTTCTTTTCTGTCAATCTAATCAAATGAACCATCTGTAGTGTAATTATTTAATATAATACCAACACCCTAAAAATAGTTTTTAAATAAAAAAAAAATACTTTGACTAATTCTCAGTTTACAGTATTTTATTTGTTTTCACATTTTAAATATAAAAATATCCTTACAATATAGTAATAAAGCTGTATGTTATCAAATGTGATTTTATTTTTATGATTTTATATCTTTCTGGACTGTAGGAACGAAGCACATATAAAAGCTTTCAGATAGTCTTGCACTTCCTTGATCATTTCACCTGGAGAGTAAAATCCCCACCCTTTCAGGGCCTTCTTGTTAGTAACCAATAAGTTGATTCCCTTATTGACTGACATGCTTTGCAGCCAGTAAGATGCTTTGATCCCGTTTTAAAATGAAAATACATGCTCGCTAGAACATGTGTTTCTTTTAAAACTGCACACCTGAGACCTACTGTGACACCAATAGGGAATGAAAGTTAGATCTGTGTGTTTTTTTTGTTTAGCTACAATTACTTTAATTCTTTAGGGTCCGCCCAATGTTAAATATCCCACCAGCAACCTGGCTCTTTAAACTCGTTTTACTCAGGCACTGTGAGGGACAGCCCTGCTTGCCATGCATACGTCACTGGAGAGAGAAGATTCAGACCTTTAAAACGAGGTCCTATTTGTGTATTCCTGGTAGATGACCATATTAAGAGATAGCCTTGAATGCCAGTGTTTTGGAAAGTTGCTGCTGCTACACTAAAACAGACCTACCTTGGTGCAGTAAACAAACATTATCACATAAAATAAGAGAAATGGCGACATCGAAGGCACAAGGACATATTTTCTGATATATATATATATATATATATATATATATATATATATATATATATATATATATATATATTTATTTATTTGTTTTTCGTGTTTGTGGATCAGATGCACAAGACCAGAGCTGTTTAGGGTTATGTTGCCCTGCTCGCCACCCTGCTGGCTATTGTAAACAGCCCCATCTTGTGCCACATGATCAGGGTCCCTGGGACGAACAATTTAAATGGGTTTTTGTTTCTTTTTTTTCTTTTATTTTGCACATTTTCAATGAATCAGTTTTTTTTTTTTGGTTGCTTTTGGTCCCTTTTGTATATATGGGTATAATTCCCTTACTTATTATCCAATTTGCTAAAAATAAAATAAATGTCCATGTTCCCTACATGTTGAAGTTTCATTGTGCACTGTCAGATTTGAGCTGGCCATGCTAAAATATTTTTTATAAACAATAAATTATCTCTCTTTTTCTGTGGTTTTTGTTATCTGTATTGAACAGCTTCAGACTATTTCACTTTTTTTATGAAAGCCTAGTGTTTGTAGATTCATTTCATGTATGACATGTACCTGTAACCTTTATTTAGAGTTATAGCCACAAATCTAACAACAGTAAAAAACAGGGGAAAAAAACACCTCGGACCCTTTGTAAATAAAGCTAAATAGGTCATGCCTGCCACAGAAGCCAAGCAAGACAAGGCCTGGTCAAAAGAAAATTCTGCTCTACTTTGATGTCATAAAGATTGCAACAAATATTTGTACCCATTTGACAAATTGTTGTATTTACTATTTTTGCAGATTAAAATTGTGCCAATTTAATTATGTTTCCTTAACCCAATGTTTTTAAATAAACACATTTTGATTGTGTGGCTCTGTCTTGTATGTTTTTAGCTGTATTTTTTGTTTCTGAAAAACAAACTGAGTGAGCATTTGGAGTAAATGCTATAGCTTTGAGAATCTATCCCATACAGTTCTGATGAAGGTGTGGACTTGGTCTTAATATATGCAAGTCAAAGGCTAGCAGTGCAGAAGAGGCCTGCCATGAAAAGTATCAAGACAAGTCTAAGTCAAACAACAGCATCCTGTGACCATGTACAACGCTAATCTCAATTAAAAAATGTTCTGTAATGCAGTTTTCTTCATATGGTGCGTTATTATGAATCACAGTGAATGATAAATAGAAAGACATACGGGTTACTTGAGCAGGTGACGGCAAAAACTCCTGATCAGAGAGATCGTGTTACTTTAGCAGTAGAAGCTAATTGAAACATAGAACAGAGCATGGCATACAAAGAAAGTACTACAAACTCTTAGAACAGCAGAGGGACAGACCGGGGAATGACGTTCAGTCCTATTGGGTTCACATGAGATTTTTTGTATTGTCACCACTCTTTATAAAGGTCAACAAACAATAGTAGGACTGCTTGTCTTAGGCCCTGCCCACCTTCATTGCACTGAATTGTTGAAGTGTCAACACAACAGCAATTTAACACATTGCTGTGGAGGAACGAGGGAGGGGGAGGTTTGAGGGTTGACTGTAGTGCTGTCTGGCTGTCCTATAAAACATCAAAGAAACTGCGGAGTCCTGTATGCAAGCACTTCACCAAACCGTCTTCTCAATGACATCGAATAACATTTGTTAAAACGTTTGACATTTCTTGACTTTAGTTTTCCAACAGCTGTATTCAAATCTGCATTGTTCCGTAATAAAGTTTCATTCTACACTTAGGCGTGAATTCAGTGACAAATACAGTGTCCCTCTTTTATGGTGCTGTTCACACAGCTGTATTAGCAAATCTTCAATACTTCTCTTTCTGGAAATATTAATTGAACATCGCCATTGAACAGATAAATAGGTTTGATTAAAGTGAATGTACTGCTACAAGATAATTCCTTCGTGCAAGGGGGGTGTTGCGGGTGCTGTTGTGGGGTGTTTTGGGGGCTCAGGGAGGGACCGGGTGGTTATCAGGTTATCAGGTGCTGGCCCCTTATGGGGGGTGCTTTTTATTTTTCTGATAAGAAAAGTGACTGACAGAATGTAACTCGCACATGGGCTACTATTGAATACGCTAGATTTGTATAAGGATGTTCTTAAGCTGCTTACAACTGTATTGACTCAGTGAGACATCCTTTATGTTTACAAATACCTATGCTGGCAAAAGCACAATAACCAATAACATGTTCGTGCCTCACCTCCTAAACATTACATTTCCAAAAACAAATATACAGTTACGAAATACGAGAATTTCCTGTTTTAGCTGAAGCAGTAATTTTCCTGGACAAGAGTGATAAACAATCAGATAACTCTGGAAAGAAGAATGGACTACAGACTTGTATGCTAGTAGAATGTGTCATTTGTGGTGATTAAGATGTAAAACCATTCATTGTCTTGTGTGCGTGCTAACAATTACTATCAGAACTTAAAAAACTAATATTTGGGAAAGGAAAGGACCCATGAAAGATAAGATGGATAGATAAGAGGATTGAAAAGGACCAGTCAAGTCTGAAACAAAAGACTTAGTTAATCATCAACATCCACAGTTATCTTCTCACAGCTAAACCCAGGCCTCCCGCTTTCCTGTCAGGTCTCCCCCTGACTCACTGAACTTCCAGGGCTTCACATCTCCACCCTGCTTCCCCTTTATCTTTATGCCTTTATCCTCTCTTACTGTGTTGTCTGTTTAGCAACAGGCACCCAACATGCTATATCTTGAGAGCAGCTCATTTAACAGTGATGAAAGCTGGTTTGCACATTTATTAGAACAGCTATTGGGCGTCATCGCTAATTTATACCTGCACTCTGCTCTGATTGGCTGTGCTAATTGAGGCTGGAAGGTTTTCGGTAATGTTTTCCTGTCATATGGAAATCAAATATAGTTCCAACCCTCATGACACAAATGTCCAAGTGAATGTATAAGCAAACGTGTGAAATTTGAAGACAACACTTCCTATTCACAATAACATTAAGGACTGTTTTAAAGAATGTTTTTTCGGTTAAACTTCATGTTTGCAAAACATGCTTGCCTTAATTATTAAAAACAGGCTTTGAAAAAAAAAAAAAACGTTCCTTAAAACTTTCTTTACAGTTTTGTGACTATGGTCTGATATTATAAAGCCAATAAATAGTCCCAACCATAAATAAATAAATAAATAAATAAATCGATAAATAGTGAATAAAATGAATAAAAGTCCAGAATGTTTTTTTTTTTTTAACCAGGTGATTTCCGTAAATTTGACCAAAACAGATCCCTGGCTGGTCCAGTTCATTGTGAAATGCCTGACAATAGTAGTTAGGCATTACGTGAAATGCCTAATCCCTGGTCATTTGGTATTATGAACTCAAACATTTTTGCTGCATTTAATTGTATCTAGTATGGTGTTAAAATTGTTCCCACATCTTCTCGATCCCAAATTTAATTTAAACATTGTGCTATGCCTCAATGAATTCTATTTGCTAAAATAAAATTAAAAAATCACAAAAATGCTTTGTATCGGGAATAAAAACCTTGAGAGAGAGGTTGTCTCACCAGTTCAAGTGAATTTAAGTCTGAGATATAACTAGTGTTACAATAATGCATAAAATAACTAATTAAAATATTAACCTTCTGGTATAAGAGACACATTCTGCGTAGTTTAGGACTATAACGTTCTGGCTGTCCAAACTGAGTCCTTACACCATGAGAGAAGCACCTCTCATTATAATCATTATAATCAGCATGCACACCAATAGAAAACAAATGCAGACTTCCATATTGTTTTTAACACGCAAATGTGTACCATCAGCACATTTTTAACAGGAATGCATTTTTCATATAGGCAGTGAGGGTGCTCACACTTACAAGGTCAAGCATATTATCTGGCTGTGACCCATACCTGCCTAACCTCCCGCTTTTCTATTGAGTCTCAAGGCCTCTGGGATCTGTCAACAATCTACGGGTAACTGAGGCGGTGTGGTCCAGTGGTTAACGAAAAGTGCTTGTAACCAGAAGGTCCCCAGTTCAAATCCCAACTCAGCCACTGACTCATTGTGTGACCCTGAGCAAGTCACTTAACCTCCTTGTGCTCCGTCTTTTAGGTGAGGCGTTGTTGTAGGTCACTCTGCAGCTGATGCACACACCCTAGTCTCTGTAAGTCGCCTTGGATAAAGGCGTCTGCTATATAAACAAATAATAATAATTATCGCTGACCATAATTAAATACCAGTCACCATATTTCACTTAAGGCTGGAGGGTTCCAATTCACTAAAAAGTCCATTCCTGCTAACGCTATCATTGGCTGCTTCAGGGTTTTATAAAAAATTAAAAAAAGGGACAGCGATAGGTGGAATCACTCTAGTTTATAATCATAATATCAATCATTTTCTTTTAATGGAGACTTCAAACAACCAATCTTGATTTAGCTGTCCATTCAGAGAAGAGGGATGTGGTTACAGGGAGCGGCATTGTGGAATCTTGCTTCCCAAGCTAATGAGATGAGGTGTCAATGTTTCAGAGACATTACATTTAAACATGAGTTTTAAAAAATACATTTACTTAAGCATTTTACTTAAAATAATATTTTTTTTTCCCCTCAATTACATCCTTCTATAAATACTGTTGTGTCGTCAAGCTAACGTGTTCAACAAGTGAAGAAGTGTTTTGTTTTTTGCTTTTGAATCCCCAGGGCTGGAATTTGGTGGTAGACTATAAAATAAATAGAGAATGTGTGATGATTTGTTACACATTCTAATACCCAGCAATCCAGACTCCTACTTAAACATTCAGAAACTATTGTTTGTTGTCTCTGACACTGCCAGGCAGTGCTCCTTGTCAGCATGGGTTTCAACCTGTCAACATTTTAAAAAACAAATATCGATCTCACCTATCAGCCTCACACCTTTCTGCCCTGATGCATATTCATGTGTAAGATGACCACTGAAACATTTTATCCTGAACCCAGCATCCTTGACAGGGGATTGTTAAAAAGTGCTAAACTGTTTTAAAAGCACCAGAGGCCCCTTACAACTTCTCACATGACACGACCCTTCTCTCCTGTGTATGTGGATGAGTGTGGGTGGGTCACGTGAGAAAACTATCATCGTCTATGGTTGATAATGAATATATATATATATATTCTTGACATCACAATTGTTTGAACTGTCGGAGGAGGAGGTGCAGCTAGACAGTGACTTGGATAATGACCCCTAATTTTGGCGAGTACCAGACTATTTCTGCTGGTACTCACGTGAGGACCTAATGATAAAAGTTATGTGAACCCCTCATTATAATCATCTTTTATTATAAACCACAATACATGCAGTTAACATTCTGAAAACTTGATATTTTAAAAATTCATGTAATCAATGCTGACACAAAAATGACAGATTCTCCTCCCTCTTTTAATTAACCTTTAAATCAGTGAAATAGTGTAATAGAATGCCCTTAACGCCAGTCATTTTATGAAATGCAATGAAACCTTTAGGCATTTCATGTAAAACCAAGTGAAACTGTCATTTCACAGAATGACTGAAAACTTTAATCAGTCAAGTAGTGTAATAGAATGCCTATAGCAGCAATTATTTCACAAAATGACTGAGTAAAACAGGCAAATAGTGTAATGGGATGCTCCTAAAATCAGTCATTTTGCAAAATGCCTGATTTCACAATATGCCTGTAACATATATGTTACAGGCATATTGTGAAATCAGGCATTTTGCAAAATGTAAACATAAAATCTAAGATACTTGTAAAGTCCTATGCAGTCCCTATGTTTTGGTCCAATGTTGGCCTCCTGAGTATCCATGCAATCAAAAAGAGATATAACTATTATAATGTTTCTGTCATTCACTTTCAATGGGATCCCAAATCATGTTAAAACAGGACATGGTACAGTTTCAATAAACAATCATCACAGAGGCTCTCCTTCATCGCACAGCACAGCCTACAAACTTAAAACTGGAAAGTCATAAGGACTTGCCACCTCTATCACTAAGGAAGGCTTTCCAATTCCTGTGTTAGTATAGAAACTTTGACTCTGTCTCTGATCTTATCCACTGGTGTTCCCCTTGTAGACACGACAGGCCCTGTACTGTACTGTAGTTATCATTTCACTATGATTAGTTTGCAAGAAACTGTTACTTTCACTGGAGTCAAAGTAACTACAGGAAAACAAACAGAGAGGACTTCTGAGAGGCAAGAACATGGTTTTAAAAGCTTTTAAAGGTAAAGCACTGCTCAGTTACATAACACACAGTATACAACTTCAGTTCTTTAAGAAATACAGATGCACTAGAGACTACAATGCAGCAAAACTATTGAGGCACTACATTAATCATACAAATAGAGGCTGCTTTTGAGGGCAATAGTCGCAAATCATATTCTAGGGATCACAAAACTTGTCTAATAGCGCGGCTGTAGCAGCCTGTGGGCCATCCAGCTCATTCCAGTCCAGGACCTTGTTCTTGGTTATTTAACTAACACTGGGACCTCAGTTCGATATTTGAGGAGCAGACTGGAACACGGTACCCCACACACATGAACCTGAAGTTGAAGACCACTTTCATCAGTGGTTGAGGTCATTTGTGCACAATAAAGTTTTGTAACACCAAGATTGTATCTGACATTTTTTTTTTGTCCTGAAATCAACAGTCTCTATTTGTTTTATTACAGCCTTGGCGTGTGTGACGCTATTAAAGCGGCCCTGTTTCCTGGAGTGATAATGTCTGCAGACCTGTCTAGATACAGTGTGTTTATGAAGTTTTAGAATGTTGTTTGAAAGTGAAATCCAAGGATGTAATAAATTACAGCAAAGCCTACTTAAGAAGTCTAGAGTAGCAATATATATAGTAACACAGTGAATACCTGAGAGTGCGGGTTTCACCAACTTCCAATACTTTATCCTTAGATTTGATCCGTAGGAGATATTTCTGTCACGTTTATAGTCTGGCAAAGGTTATTTAGCTTCCTTCCAAAGTAATTATTTCTGTTTGTTTTTTATCCTTCTTGCATGGTCCAAGTGTGTGTACAAATCACAACTTTAAAGGTTGTTGGAGCCAAGTGAAGCCATCAACAGCATACCAGGCAGGGGAGTTCTCTGCAGGTACCTATAGTAAACGTCTGAGCGTGTCACTTTCTCTGCTGTTTGTGTCTTCCTCTTCACGTGAATACACTAGAACAGTGTTCTAACCACGTCTCCATTAATACCACGCTTTTCTGCGTCACTCAAAACATGGCCACAAACAATGTGGCAGCTGCGGTCAGTTTGAACGCAGAATCAGCAAACTCCAAGATGTCTCTTTTTATGGCTCGTAGCCTAAAAATCAATCTGGGCAAAATGAGGAAAGGAAAAACAAAAGATAAAAGGAACAAACTGTCAGACAAACACAAGGAAAAAAGGGAAAAGTAGGAAATCAATCATTGACAGCAAGATACAAAGAAATATAAGAAATACCAAAGGAGAACAGTATATTTGCGAGAGAATGACCTTCAAGCAGATTGAAGTGTGACAGAACCCCCTGCAGTGTTTATAAGAAACACTTTACCTGTGCTGTCCATATCACAGCAATGCATTTTTCAGTATACTTGTTTTGATATTTTTATTTACTCATCATATGTAAATCAACTAGGGAATCACTTTATTTCAACTTTCACTCTGGAAAGTTCACCAGAAGAAATATAATTTTTCTTCTAAACATCACAGTGTATCCAGATCCAGCTCACTGATGCAACAATGCTGTTTTTATGTTCCCACAATACACCATTCATTCCAATCAGAGAACCAGAGATTGTTACAAGAGAAACTCTCTTTCTCCTGGCAAACGTTTCTGAGTAAATGTTGAGAAATGTGTTTCCCACTTGATATGTGATTACAAATTTCAAGAGTCGGAAATATGTTAAAAAATATAATGCTGCGATAGGGACAACACGGGCCACAGCAACCTTAGTTTTGAAATCAACATGTTATAGAGCACATGTATTTTAAAACATGATAGCTGGTCATTCTTTAGGTTAAAGGAAGCTTCTCAGTCTCTGTGCCATATTCTTGGGTTATCTGTTTGCACTTCCTGGGTCAAAGCATGTTACTGGCTGAAAGCATGTCAGTCAAAAGGGGAAGCAGCTGATTGGTTATTGACAGGAAAGAAGACAGTAACGGGGTGGGGATAATTTCACACTCCAGGTGAAATGACCCAGCCTAAAAGCATTGCTTGAGAACAGAATTTTATTTAACCTAGAGTAGAACCAAATACCGTTTTTAAATGAAAATACACGTTTCTTCCACATTTGATACCTATAAAATGAATATTTGAGCATGTTGGAGACATTTAATGGAAATATTTTGTTACCTAGTGATGTTTCCCCTCATAGGGGAAATGTATCGAGTATGTTTTAACATCACTGCATATTAGAACATCCAACAGAAAGGGGTTGGCGATATTGCATTTTTATCATGGGGTATTAAGATGTGCCAAGATTTAGATCATGAACCTCCAAATCTTACATGGACTATGACTTTTAACCCGCATACAGAGTATATAGACTGTGGGGAACATATAGTTGAGTTTAACAGTCATTAGACTTCTTAATATTTAAATTAAGTTTCTGGTCTTTTTTTAGACTAATTGGGGGTTCTCATTTCAAAGTTATACAAAAATCATTTGCATTTTATTTTTTAAAAAATAATAAAAGGCAGGTAAAAAAAACTAAAAGCTTTTGTAGTGAATTACCGATAATCGCCTTTGGTTAATTAAGTACATATTGAATTATTCATTTAAAAAACATATTTTTATGTAAATATGCAAGTAAAAACAAGTCAGCATATATATTGTTCATTTAGTAATTTGTCACACATATTGTAATATTTAACAGTGCAACCAGAGGAAGGTTTAGGGGCTCACAGTAAATCACTCATGTTAGATTCAGCTCAGCTGGCCTTTACCAACCACAGTCCACTGAGATCTACCTGACTCCAAATATCTGCTCCAATGCCCTTAGTTATTTTTAATGAATCTACCACTGATAATGTGTGTATCTGTGTGTGGGGGGAGGGGGATGTGAGTCTTGAGTGTGTATAATTGTGTGAATATGTCTATGTGTGTGTGCGTGCATGTGTGTCTGTGTGTGTGTGTGTGTGTATGCGTCCGTGCATGTGTGTGTATGCGTGCGTGCGCGCATGTGTGTGTGTGTGTAAGTGCGCGCATGTGTGTGTGTGTGTGTGTGTATGCGTGTGTACTTGTTTAAAAGTGAGTGTGAGGATGTCTTTCCAAAAGAAAGCAGCCCTTTGTAGTTTCGACTGTAGTTTGGGGGTTTGTAAGTAATAGCTTGAATATACCTGATTATGGAGTTTAAAAATGCATTGAAGGTTTCTTGAGGTACCTACTTATTGTAAGAAAGACTTTCAAAACAAAAAAATAAGCAACGGGTGGGGGTGGTTTACTCAACACGCTGTTTACAGCATTGCCACAGCTAGGTCTAACCGGGGGGCTCGGTTTCTAGGCCTAGTCGTATAGGAATACGTGAAGCAGCATGAAAGGGATGGGTCCCTTGCTAAAGTAGTCCCTGTTTTCTGTTATTTGGTGGTTTTGCTGTCACTTTAGGCTCAGCATGGGAGTTGTTAGTAAAGCGGCGTATGGGATTGGGCTGGAACCCTGTCTGTCAATGTGTAAGCAAGTAGGCAGGAAGGTTAATAAAGAGTTTGGGGTAGAGTCAGACTAGCAAGGAGACCAGCAGCACTTCAAGAGGCATTTGCCAAACAACTACATCTGGGGGCCTGCAAGCTAGGCCTGCCCTGGTGCTTTCTGGGAAAGCTTTTCCTGGCTTAGTTTAGGGAATCGTACAGCCTCTGCCATGTTTACCACGCAGAGTCCCGGGCAGCAGTGTGGAGTAGTGGTTAGGGCTCTGGACTCTTGACTGGAGGGTTGTGGGTTCAATCCCTGCTGTACCCTTGAGCAAGGTACTTTACCTAGATTGCTCCAGTAAAAACCAACTGTATAAATGGGTAATTGTATGTAAAAAATAATGTAATATCTTGTTGCCCTGGATAAGGGCGTTGCCCTGATAATGCTAAATAAATAATAATAATAATAAATGCAAGTTCAAATTGGTAGGAATACTGGCTTCGTCTTAAAAGTAGATCCTGCAAAGGTTTCCACAGGCAACGCATGTTTAAATAAGCTGTAGAACTCAATTCAAGCTAAAACCATCCTGCAAATGGGGCTTTAATAAAAATTAAATAAATGAAAACGTTGTACAGTAGAAGAACCTGACCATTCGGTACCAGTAAGCAGCACATCCTTTACTTCATAACGGATTGGTTTAATTCCCTCCCTCTGGGCTAAGGCCACACTGCCAGGCCTTGGCTTGTCTTGTTCGGTTCATTACCTGGCTGTTGCCTGGTCTGTCTAACACTTACCTCACCTGTGCTAACAACCTGGAACGCTCAGAGCCTCCAGCAGTCCCTGAGCAGCAGGTGAAGCTCGGGGGAGGGGATGGGGGAGTCAATGCATTTCGGACTGCAGAGGTTTTCAACTGTTATTACAATCAGCCTTTTGTATCTCATGGCAACTTTTTTGAAACTCAAGAGGGACTACTTTTTATTCTTTCAGGAAATGTAAATTAGAAGATATCCATTTTAGTGACATAGAATATACAGTAAAAAAGGGTTTGACAAACAACGTACGCAATTAGTTGCTGTGTAAATTAGCGTATACAATGGGAATTGAGAAACAAGTTACAAACAGTGGCACGTGAATAAAAGGTAGTTAATAACAGTATGTAAGTGCTGTGTCTCCCTGCTGCAAGTCTGTACATTATGTAAGTCTGTGGGGGAGTGAAACATCCATCACTTCTGTGAGTCTTTCTGTGTTTCTAACTCATAAAGCAATGCATCACCAGGTCCAATGGGGCATATTCCACAAAGAATGCATTATAGAATGAAGCTTTACCCGTTTTTAATGAACCTCCACATGTGTTGTTGTGGGTGGGAAAGTAGTAGCTATTCATATTCACCTCCAGAGCCAAGAAAGCAGCCAAGAAAGCTGGTACCCAAGTTGAAATGAGACACCACGCGGTACCCTCAAGTAGTGTTGTACCTGGTCTCCCTCGTTCATTATACAGCATGACAATATTGCTCATGGCTCCCACATAACAAAAATAGCGTTGTATGCAGGTGGAATCTCACAGCTACAACATAAACGTAATGCAACTCACCAGACACATTAAGAAAACATAGAAAACACTGCAGAGAGCTGAAGGCAAGTTAGGTAAAGACACACAGGTCTAGCAGCATAACTTGTAGCAGGGCTTGTATATTCCCTGTCAGTGAAGCATAATTTATTTAATATATTTAAATGTCAGCAATCTTATTATGATTTTATTATAATGCTGCCTAATAAAATCTACAGTAATACAGGTACTGCCGTCTAATTCTCAGCTCTACTAAATGCAATACAGTCAGTTTATTTATTTTAACTTAGTGTGAACTGTATTTTGATCACGGTTCTGGAGGAAACTGACATTGACAGCAGAGACAAGCGACTGCAGCGGGACAGCCTATTTATTTTCTCCAAATGATTTTGTTTCAAGTTATTTAGTTTTCAAAATGTGAAGAAATCTTTTTTGTACAACTTCTAGATGTGCAATATCCATTAGTAACAGCATTGGAAGCTTACTTGTGAAATGTCATGTGAGCTGTAGATATAAATCCAATAACATACGTTTTAGTGTTAAAATATATCTTTTTTAAAAATGGTTTTGCTGTATGTATTTGATCCCGCTTCTTTGTGTTATACAGGTGTTGTGTATAATGTACAGTTTTCAAAACAAAGCATGTTATAGGAAACATGTATTTTTTCTTTTAAAACATGATATCTGGTACTACACTAGTTTAAAGAAATTTCTGTTTGCAAAACACGCTTTCAGTTTGTGTTGCACATCTTTGGACATATCTCCACCCCTTCAATGCCTTCTTTCCTGTTATTAACCAACCAGCTGCTTCCCTATTGACTGACATGCGTTCAGCCAGTAACATGACCCAGAAGTCATTGTTGCGGTGAAATGACCTAGGAAGTGCAATATTTCCTGAGAGGACAGCACAGAAACTGAGAACTTTCTTTAACCTAGTCTAGTAGCCGATATCATGTTTCAAAATCAAAATACATGTGTTTCTTTCAGAACTGCAAATTTGATACCTATGCAGAAAATGAAAGTGCAAAACGTGTAAGATTTATGGAATTGTTTTCTTAGCTACAATCACTTTGAGTTCGTACACTTATTGTCTAGCCCTGAGAGTCTCAAACGTCAAGCCTTGAAACACAACAAAGTTACAGAATACATTTTCCACGAACAAGTATTGGGACAGAAGAATAAAAGCAGAATGGATTACGTCATAACTATATTGGCAACCTTAAAAATAGAGCAATATACACCAACAGTTTGAATAAGCAAGCATTCTGGCAATGAGCACACAATATTCTGATGGCATCCACTGCATGACAAATGAAAAGATGGCATGTGGTATTCTAATGTTATAGAATATCATTTACCAGGCATACAGTGCCAATGGGAACACGATTGACAACCACACAGAATATTAAAAAGCATTGAATCACCACTGGTACACCATTATATTTAATAGTCAACACATATGGTACTCAATGGTTTTGTATCAACAGCTCCACAAGCCAAGCAAGCACTATCTCGTGTTATGTACATCACCCCTGAGGTTATATAGAAGTGCAGACAGGAGAGGAAATGTGGACAGATAGGCTTGGACCGACTGGAAGCACTCAGAGGCCTTAAGTTAAATTCTTCTGTTGTTTGTTTTTCTATTTAAAAAAAGGTGCCAATGACATTATGTTTTTTTTTTTTGTATGTCCCCAAAATAAATGTTTAGTTAAAAATTAGTTCAATAGAAGTTCAGCAACGGTAAGGTATATTTGATTATTCGTATTGAGCTCTCCACAGAAATCAGGTGCTGATAATCAGGGTGAGGTTCATTGGTGTTGATTGGGCAGATTTACCATTCAAAGTGAAACACATTAAGAAAGCTGTTTGGATTTGTGCTAATTGCTGCTTTTCTTAGACTCTATGGAGATCAGCAATCCACACAAACCCAAGCAGCTGTTTCTTCACTTGTTTCACTTTGAATGGTAAATTAGCCCAATCAACACCAATGACCCTCACCTGGTTTCTGTGGAGCCATAATCGGTTTGTGAGCTCTCCTGCCTTGTGCATTAGTATGTGCCCCTCCACCCCCACACCCGCTCCCATGCCCGCCCCTGTACCTGACTTCACAGAGCAGTCCTTGCCTATTGCATTAGTATGTGCCCCCTCCACCCCCACACCCTCTCCCATGCCCCGACCCCTGTACCTGACTTCACAGAGCAGTCCTTGCCTATTGCATTAGTATGTGCCCCCTCCACCCCCACACCCGTTCCCATGCCCCACCCCTGTACCTGACTTCACAGAGCAGTCCTTACCTAGTGCATTAGTATGTGCCCCTCCACCCCCACACCCTCTCCCATGCCCCCCCTGTACCTGACTTCACAGAGCAGTCCTTACCTAGTGCATTAGTATGTGCCCCCCTCCACCCCCACACCCTTTCCCATGCCCCGACCCCTGTACCTGACTTCACAGAGCAGTCCTTACCTAGTGCATTAGTATGTGCCCCCTCCACCCCACACCCTCTCCCATGCCTCAGCCCTGTACCTGACTTCACAGAGCAGTCCTTGCCTATTGCATTAGTATGTGCCCCTCCACCCCCACACCCGCTCCCATGCCCCGCCCCCTGTACCTGACTTCACGGAGCAGTGCACATGTGCCTTGGACTCATAGTACACCCAGTCGAAGCCGGCCTCCACAGCCAGTCTGGCCAGCATGCCATACTTGCTGCGATCGCGGTCGGAGGTGGTGATGTCCACAGCGCGTCCCTCGTAGTGTAGAGACTCCTCGGAGTGGTGTCCGTCCTCGTCCCAGCCCTCCGTCACCCGCAGCTTTACTCCGGGCCACTGGTTCATCACCGAGATCGCCAGCGAGTTCAGCTTGTCCTTGCAGCGCTACAGAGAGGAGACCGGGTTAGAGAGGTTAGAGAGACAGGGGACAGAGATAGCGATAGGGTTAGAAAGGACAAAGAGACAGAGGATACACAGAAAAACAGGGAAAGACGACAATGAGACAGGGACAGACAGAGAAACAGGGTCAGAGAGGACAGAAAGACAGGGCCACATATGTGCTGACCCCCATTAGGTTACCAACCTAAAGCATCTTTAAGCAATCTAAACAGTCACTTAAATTGCTTTTTTACCATGCATATTTCTGTTTATTTGTCATGTTTTATACATCTAGAAATAATGTATCATTTGAGACAGTGATATTTGCAACACTTAATTAAGTGTTAAAAATAAACTTTATTAATTCTCTGTTATACTATATACTGTATTACAAAAAATGTACACCAAAACTGTACACATAATACTGTCACTTCATCTCGAGGTTACGGTAACACAGATAAACTACTTGAGCTAGCACTCGCCATTCACAATCGCACCCGAAACCTGGAACATTTCTATCTCACCCCCATGGGTTTTTATGTAATATATAAACAACTAAAGCACTGTTCACACTTTCCGCATTTCTATCTGGTTGTGTTTTGTTATTTTACTCAGTCAACTTTATAAATATCTTCATTGTCCCACCTCAGTCTAGGAGCAGCACCTCTTAGGAAGGAGCACACGTGGCCAGAGGTCTATGCTGTGTAAATATCTTCACTTCCCCACCCTGTTGTAAACATGGATGCCAGCTCAAATGGGCTCCCTTGTATACATATCTCCATTTCCCCAGGCTGCATGCCCCTTTGTAAATGAGCAAGGCTGGTTCAAAAGGGATACCCCCAGATCAGTATCTCTACTTCCCTAACCTATCATGGAGACAGGAGTCTCTTTATAAACACTTTTGGAAGTTCAAAGGGGCTGCCCTGTACAAATGTCATAGCTTCCCGACCCCAGCGAAGGGCCTGTGTATAAACAAGCCCCTATCTTCAAAGAGCAGCCTAGAATAAACATCTTCAACAATAACCATCTGGTGAACAACACAAGAGCGTAGGGAACCTCTGAATAATTAATGCAGTGTTACAGTAAAATAAAGTACCACTTCACTGCAGCCCTCTTGCTCGCTGTCATAAATCTTAACTATATCTGAAGCTCAGCAGCAGCCATGAAAGATATTCACGTTTGAGAAACCATTAGCTCCCACAGTACAATACGGAAAGAGGCCAGATACTCATTAGAGTAAACTGACTGCCAGGGACCGCATTACTGGTCTCTCAACCCTGGCCTTGCCACTGCAATAAACACACACTCGCACTAAATAATTGATTGGATGTTTGGGCTCGCGAGCCAGTGGATGACTAACGTAGACAGGAGCAGACACCGCTAACGATCTCAATCTCTTGACTGGCACAGATATAAAATAAAAAGATGATGCATATTTAAAAGGTAAACAGTCTGCTGTGGGGAAAACATCTTCATGCAGACAGACAGCTAGCTCTGATCTGTGGCTGGCTTCCAGAATACAAATACAAAGCTTAGGAAGTTTCAACTGAATCATTCCATCTCAGTAGAAGTTTGGGATTAGGTGGCATAGCGTGAGTGTGTGGGAGGGGTCTCCAGTCTCATGGAGTATGTACCATTGTCCCTCAGCTTTCACTAAATATACAATCAGTAACATTTAAAAAAAGAAATGTGCAGAGTCCTTGGCCATTCAAACATACCAACATAGGGGGGCTAATTTGAAATAAGTATTAATCAATTAAGATTCTGATATGGCGTCATAGAAAGCTTTTCTTGTTGATATATTTTTATGTGTTATAGATATGATTCTCTGTTGTTTCTGCTCAGATTGTGATTTGCCAGGCTTTCTATTTTCAGGACTAAAATGCTTTTGCTGGGAAGTGAGGTGGGAAAGTATATCAGTGTTACAGTCTTCAGTGCACAGCGCAATGCTAATATGCTTTCTTACTTCAATTTCCCACAATCGGTGTTGAGGAGACAGGACTAAGCATGGCACATAAGCAGAAACAACAAAAGAGAGCCATACAGAACACGTATAATAAAATATTATACAGTACATTAAAAAAATGTAGATTCTATAACATATCCCTTAAACAAATGTTTGCCCAATGTCTTCATTAGTGTTAAAGGTTTAAAATACATTGTTCACTTTTAAAAATCTTTAAAGGTACAACTGAATATACCAGCTTTGGCATCTATGTCGGGCTGCACTTCAAGTTTTTGTTGCTGGAACTAATGGTATGTCATCCTGCTTTACTTATTTTAGGGACTACGCCTTTAAGTATAGGTCTGTTGCTTTTTCAGATACAGTATAGTACACTGCATTACTATGGTATTTACATAACAAATCCAAGGTATAACCATTGCTTTTTTTAGTACAGCCAACATTGCTAAGTGGCCAGTGTCTGTGAAGGGGTAGTCAATCGCACTGATTGTCCAGTGTGGTAGTGCATTGCACTACCACATCACTGCCAGTGGCCCAGTCTCTGTAAAGCTTTATCAAGTTCTAAAGGCAATGACTCAACCTTCACTTTTTAATGAGCAGCTTCTCCATATACCAACATCTATTTACCCACAGTGTGTCTCCCAGATATACTAAACTGCCTGGAGTTGTGCATGTTTACATTCCAAACTAAGGAGTCTTTGTTTGCCTTGTGGTCAATAGGCCAGTGGAGAAAATAGGGCCTCACAGAAAGAAAAACGTGAAAATTATATACCATCTCCATATCAATAGCACGTCCTGGCTTAAGCAAAGGCAAATAAATGCAGCTTTGAGGTTGTAGTACTGAGAGGGACTATTGTACATAGTAGACCAGAAATGGAAGTACAGATCTTGGCCTCTGGAAAGAGTTACCTCGAATGTGTTTATAAAAGGTGCAACTCAAAATACTACCAAGAGGAAATCTTCGATGGAGTGTTGCTACCAGATTGACTTTTCAGCAGGACTGACTGCCCCCTTCTCATCTGTTCAAGCTAAGAGATAACACTCCTAAATTCAGGAGGACACTTACTTAAGAATAGAAGAAAAGTGTGGAAATATAGAGGACATTCGGCCCCTGAGGCTTGGTCTTAGCACACCATTGGTCCTGAATCATTATATGTCCCTACTATGTCACCTGGTAGGCTATTCCATGCATTTATAACTGTGTAAAAAAGTGATTTCTACCTTCTGTTCCAAACTTACTTTTACTCAGCTTCCATTTCATTTTTACTGAAAATACACATTTATACAAAAAAATAAATCTGAACAATTTACATGTAGGCCTAAGTAAAACTTTGAAACCATCATAGCATCTTCACAGTGTGATAAAGAGCAAAAACCAGAGTCCGCAAGGGGGTGGAGATGGAAAGTATTGGAAATGTCTTTCTCAAAGCCACTAGCACTGAATGTCAATGTCATGTATTGTTGTGTATAAAGACAAAAGGTGACCAATTTGAGCATAGTGAGAGAGGCTTAAATTATAGAAATAAAGACTGGTGATGCTTTATCATAATATTGACCAAAGGCAGAATAAAAGATTGGTAATGGGGTACTTTATGTTGCCTGAGATAAATTATGTAATGAATCAGCGAATGACAGAGGGCTTTCTTCCAAATATATATGAATGTGGATTAAGAAATACTGAAACAGCTGGTAGGAAGTACCCATAAACATAGGTTGACTTTTCAGGCTTCCATGTCAGAGCAAGATAGCAATTGCTGTGTAGTGCTTATTCTAAACATACCATAGGCATTGCATTAAGTCTTTTTGTGATAATGGATCTTGAATTATATTAGCTAGTTTACCAGAAGACAACTGCCTGGAATTGGTTATTTGATCAATGTACAGTATTATTAAAGTACTGAGGTGTATACGTCCTGAATAAACTGAAAAAACAACAAAGAACATATATTTTGTATCTGTCTGTCTGCATATGTATGGCCCACCCTGTAATTATAGTATACTTAGGGATAACCCTCGAAGCAGTTTGATCTAGTGGTTGGACCTAAGAGTTTGGGTCTCAGCTCATTCACTTACTTTCTGTGTGACTATGGGCGAGTAGCTTCTCAAAGCCCCTAGCTTCCAAACTGCAGCCCAGAGCTTTCTGTAACCACTGAGCTCCTCAAACCCTCTACCTTCCACTGCAGACCAGCGCTCTCTGTAACCACTGAGCTCCTCAAACCCTCTACCTTCCACACTGCAGCCAAGGACTCTAACCATTGTGCAACTCAAACCCACTACACTGTACTTTTTGTAAGCACTGAGCAACATATTTGAGTGCAGTATATATACAGTAGGAGGGATGGAAAAGGAAAGGTTGAATGGAATGAGGAAGACTGTTCAGTGCTCAGCGTTTAGGATTCTCCAGACAAGCTCAAAGCAGCTAAAAGCCAAATAAAGGCAGAATAATACCTCATTATAGAAGCAACAGAAACAAGAATCATTGTATCATAAAATAGTGAGGAGGGAAATGTTAAAAAGCAATTTAAATGACATTTGAAGCTACACAGTCTTAATGATCTTTGACTGACATTTAATAGTAATCGTTCACATAGTCATTAACCCAGATTTAATATGCACGCTGGTTAATGCTGGGGAATTACAGGGGTTATCTTTTGTTTGTGTGATTACTCACACAATATGGGTATAGACAGATCTACTTCCATTCGCTATGTAGATTTTGTTCGTGCAGTTCATGGACCCCTGCGCTCCCTTAACTGTATGACTCCCCCTGCACACAACACGTGTTAGACTTATAGCAAACTGAAGATCACAAGTAAGATTTATGGAACAATTTCAGTAGCTGTAACCCTTTCAACAAAGTATCTGAAGGGTCTGTCATACAGCCTGCACTTGTATTTTAACACAAAGGGGCTCGTTTAATGAATCTCAATATCAGTGAGTCGTAGTTTCCTCTATTGTTTAATGAACTAATTTTTGAAGGATGAAAATTCAGCAGTAATGTGCAAAAGTGAAAAACAAACTATGATTAAAAGACCTTCAACTACATTACTTAGATGTCTGCCACGAGTTTTATAGTCAGTAGGTGTTCTTTGCCTTTAAAAAAATGAGTTAATTAAAGACTGGAGTAAACTCTTTGAAAATATGGCCTAGTGAGTCTAAATACAGCACCTCCCTATTGAGTGGTCTCTCGTGCAGCCTGATCAAAATGTTACCATTCTAAGCATGTTTAAAAGCATTAAAACATTTTAAAAGTGGAATATTTGTCTGTTGACTTCCTGAACGCACTGCCAGAAACAGACTAAACTAAACATATGAGAACAAATGCTAAACAAGTAAACACAATACTTCAATACTTCAAATACTTCATTTTTTGTTTTTGCTGTTGTTACAAAAAAAATATGCTTTTAAAATGAATTGAAAAACTCTTTTTTTGTCTGATAATACGTAGTTGAGCGTGGCTTCTTGCAGTCTGTGAGGTAAGGCTTGAAAGGTGTAAATAGAGGTCAGACAAGCACACCCTTAATTGTATAAAATAGGTTTCTCTGAGGCAGACATGCATTTAAAAACACCTTTGTGTAAAATAACCCTTGTGTAGTAAGGCTGGTAAATAATGAAGAAACAGCAATAGAACATTTTACAAAATCCACATTATAAGACATTATAAGACTTTAGACATTATAAATGAAATATTGCCAGCAATGCACATAGTATTCCTTTAAATGTTAATAACCCAAATAAGAGGTTGATTGTTTTTACTTTAAAGCATTGCTTAGCTCTCCTTTAAAAGCCTTTAATTAGACCCATAGTTCTTTGTACTGCTGCCTCACAACTCCACAAGCAGCCCCTTCCTCCATGTTGGTCCGCAGTATTAGATTAATCCATAACAATCAAGAGTGCTGCATTTAGAAATCTTTTTGATGTTTGTCATTGAATTTAAACATATTTTAGTATTTCTAAAGGTATCAGATTCTCCAAAGGTGTCTGTGCTGGACAGAATGTACCTTTTTCAGTTTGGCATAATTGGTCAGTTTGAATATTACAGGATCAACTTCTGTATTAGCAGAGGTAGTGCACTCGCACACTCACTGTGATCCTCAACAAACCGTAGCAGAAATCCATTGATTTAATCTCAACTCCCACAGCAAGATGAAGGAACCCAGTGCAGGTACACATACCGAGGGCCTTTATAATCACGTAATAGTTATCATGTTCACCATGTAGTGCAAGATGCAGACAGACAGACAGACAGTTATCATGTTCACCATGTAGTGTAAGATGCAGACAGACAGACAGACAGTTATCATGTTCACCATGTAGTGTAAGATGCAGACAGACAGACAGACAGTTATCATGTTCACCATGTAGTGTAAGATGCAGACAGACAGACAGACAGTTATCATGTTCACCATGTAGTGTAAGATGCAGACAGATAAGACAGACAGATCGACTGGAACTAAACTGATTTCTGATTTTTGCTTATCGTTTTTGTGTGCAAGCTGCCTGACTTGTTAATTGTTAATTGCATTAAATAAAAGTGTGTATTGCATTATGTTTTGTTCAGACAGTTCCCTTAACAATCGTACATGATTTATTGTATCAATCATGTTTCTGCTGTCACAAGTAATAAACATGCTCTATCAACCATTTTGTAAACATTTGTCTTGGTTCATTTCAAATGTAAAACATTATTGTTGGGAATAATCAATGTCTAGTTTATCCCCATTGATAATTGTTTGTTGAAATAGAAAGGATTCATTGATAATTCCAATCAATAGTGGAACACTAGTCCTGCCTTCATGAACTTTACTGTACAGACGGTCTTACTGTGATCTTGTGCTCCTTCAGTTACAGATTACAAACCTAGCTCTCAGTCATGCTGCAAGCACAGCAGCTTCATTAAAACTAAAGGAAGTCAGATCAAAATGGAGGGGAAAAATAAACACTCAAGGAAACTTGTACATGGAGGATTTTTTTGATGAAACTTTTCTTTTGCAATGGTACACTTAACTAAAACTCTAAAACTTTTCCTTTGCAATGGCACACTTAACTAAAACTTTGAAACTTTTCTTTTGCAATGGTACACTTAACTAAAACTCTAAAACTTCTTTGTAGTTCGGCAAACCTTAATAGCAGTTATACATTTAAAAAAAAGTCAATTTACAATTATAAAGATGAATAAATAACTCATTGAAACAAGAGAAAATTTGTCAAAATATTTTAACTCCCACGTGACATTATAGGAATGTACCCCGGATGTATCAATATTTATTTGTTGGTCAGTTGCGGTGTATTTTAAATACATTCAACAACATACAGTGCCTATAGGAAGTATTCACCCCCCTTGGACGTTTTCACAGTTTGCTTGTTACAACCTGAAATCTTGATGCATTTAAATGGGATTTTTTTTCCTTTGATTTACACAACCTACTCAACACTTTGAAGAGGCAAGATCATTTTTATTGTGAAACAACAGTTAATGAAAAATAAAAAAACCTGAAATATCTTGGTTAGATAAGTATTCACCCCCCTGAGTCAATACTTGGTAGAACCACGTTTGGCAGCAATTACAGCTGTGAGTCTTTTGGGGTAAGTCTCTACCAGTTTTGCACATCTGGATCATGTAATATTCGCCCATTCTTCTCGGCAAAATTGTTCAAGCTCTGTCAAGTTGGATGGGGACCGTTGGTGGACAGCAATCTTCAAGTTTTGCCACAGATTCTCAATCGGATTCAAGTCCGGGCTTTGACTGGGCCACTCTAGGACATTCACTTTCTTGTTTTTAAGCCACTCCAGTGTCACTTTGGCTGTGCGCTTGGGGTCATTGTCCTGCTGAAAGGTGAATCTCCGTCCCAGTCTTAGGTCTTTTGCAGACTGAAGCAGGTTTTCCTCAAGGATTTGCCTATATTTAGCTCCATCCATTTTGCCCTCTACCCTGACAAGCTTCCCAGTACCTGTCGATGAAAAGCATCCCCATAGCATGATGCTGCCACCACCACGCTTCACAGTAGGGATGGTGTTACCTGGGTGATGTGCTGTGTTGGGTTTGCACCAGACATAACACTTTGCATTTAGGCCAAATAGTTCAATTTTTGGAAATGGCTTCCTTCTTGCCACTCTTCCATACAGGCCCGATTTGTGGAATACCTCAACTATTATTGACACATAAACAGTTTCTCCCATCTCAGCCACTGAATGCTCTAGGTCTTTCAGAGTTGTCATTGGCCTCTTGCTGGCTTTTCTGACTAATGCAGATTCTGGGTGGTGCTGTATACCTTCCACTTCTTAATGATCGACTTGACTGAGCTCCAAGGGATATTCAATGCCTTTGAAATCTTTTTATACCCCTTCCCTGATCTGTGCCTTTCCACAACTTTATCCCAGAGCTGTTTTGAAAGCCCCTTGGTCTTCATGGTAGTATCTTTGCTTTGAATACACTACCCAACTGTGGGACCTTACAGAGACAGGTGTATTTAATGTAAAATCAGTTGAACCACTTTTATTGCACACAGATGGACTCCATTTAACTTATTGTGTGAATTCTGAAGGCAACTGGTTGCACCTGAGCTTATTTAGGAGTGTCATAGCAAAGGGGGTGAATACTTATCTACTTTTCAGGTTTTTATTTTTAATGTATTTGTTTTTTCACCCCCCCATTTTTTCACACATTGAAAGTGTTGAGTAGGTTGTGTAAATCAAAGGAAAAAATCCCATTTAAATGCATCAAGATTTCAGGTTGTAACTCATCAAACTGTGAAAACTGGGGTGAATACTTCCTATAGGCACTGTAAATATACAGATATCTAAAATATGTTTGACGAATATACCTTATTTATTTCATATACAGTAGGGACAATAGCCAAGTTTAAAAATAATTTTGTATGTAGAAAACATACGGTAGATGTTGGTCTTTATGCTCGACAGTCAACAGGGATTCCAGTTAGAATGAAAAGATTATTCAGATAATCATTCAGAGAATATGCATAGTTTTGTTCAATTGTGTAATAAAACATTATTAAAACATTCAGAAATACTAAAAGAAACATATTAAATTCACTGACAACTGTTTCCAAGTCTTTCACAATGTCTTCATGACAATCAAGTTCCCAATCTGTGTGCCTTTTTTATTACACCCCTTTGCTTGGCCATTACAAATACTGACAACTAAAACTTGCCTTATAATTAACTAAACAGGTTATTCAATGAAGGCAGTGTGTTCTGCATCACTTCAAGCTTGCCATAAAAAAACGTTTTAGTATTTTTAAGCTATTTTCTTTTTAGTTATCTTCTTCATTTTGTCCATTTACTGTTTTGTTTCTTACACAATTGAATGTATCAATAACACTGTGTATACCCTTATTAAAGTTTCTTACAGTAAAAGCATATAAACGTGTAATAAAACAATGTGAAAGCATGGTAAAGCATAGATTCGCATTGTAGAGCCCACAGGGGTATGGTGAAGCATATTTGAAAACATAGCAACCCATAGCAAACTATGGTAAATACACAGTATAACCACAGAAAAAGCAGGGGAAAAAAATTAAAGTGCAAATTTGCTTAGCTAATCTTTTAAGAGTAAAACTAAGGGTATCATTTCAGTTATAGAATATTGCATCTTGGTCAGATTTCTTTTTCATCTTGTAAAATAATATTTTTCTTTTACTGTAATTTGCACTAGTATTGCCCAAGGGTTCCTGTGCTACTCTTAATTCATATAATGATGCAAATATATAATTTTTTAAAGAAAAGAATAGAAAATCCATTATCTGTTGTGGGATTGGATTTTGCATTCTAACATAAAAGAACTTGAACCCAAAGTTTATATCGGACAGGTGGGCAGGCGGAAATGGTCATTGCAAAGGCTTGAACTATGCTTTGCATGCATCCTAAACTAAAATATCAGAAAGAAAAAACATTAAAATAGATTCTTAAACAAAAAACAAGCATGCCACTTGAAACTGAAATCAGGGCAAATAACTGTGGTCTTGTTTGAACAGTTTTATTAGTAAACAGCTTCAAATATCAATTCAAATTCTTTTTTACATTTACCATGATTCTGGGGGGTCCCGTTTCTCCAATATTGAGTTACTATATTTTGTATTCTTAATATGTGCCTTCACTAAGCTTTAGGCTGTTTGGAGCCTGTCTGGAGAACCCTAATTGCCGAACAATTCTCTTTGTGACAATGTGACAACATGTCCTGCCCCACCTAGATTTGCCCAGCACAATAAAAGTTTATCATTCAAAAGAATTTTTAAAAATGCATTTTCAATTGATCATGTATTGTCAGGGTGCGTCGGTCAAAAACGCCCCCTGCAGCATATTGACAGTACTATTAATGCTTTCTTGTTCTGTCTCTAATTAGATGAAGATTACAGTTTAAAAAGAATTTAGTTTAAAACAAATATGTTGGACTGAAAGAGCACAAAAAAATAAAGTTTAGTTTTAAAAGCTGAATAAATAGTAGCACATACAGCTCTGGCCAAAAGTTTTGCATCACATAGAATTTTAGGATTAAGACATAAACAAAACTATATGAACATCATTTTGATCTTTTATTTAACATCACATAATCAAAGAACCTACAAAATTATATCGCAAAAGAGAAGCCATAATAGTAGTACAGCATTTCATGTTAGATTTCAATTTTTATAAGTATATGGAAAACTACAAAGCGGTATGTAATTCAATATATTAACGTACCATTATTCAACAGGTTTCATTCGACTTTATGAAGCAAAATGTGTTAATTCTATAAGGTGATGCAAAACTTGTGTCAATAGCTGTAGATATGTGTGTGTGTAAGATACAGTTGTAGGTAATGGTATGTGAGAAATTCAATATCCTTGCAAACAGTGAAAATGAACACTTTCAAAACATTCCTCTGCATACTTTAACTTTTTTAAATACAGTCAAGTTTGTGCCTTCTATCAGTACTCACAGTAATGTCAAAGATTGTACAAGAACAATGGTATTTAAAAGTTGGGTTTTTAAAACTTGATTAAATTATAGTCTTGATTAAATAAATAGTTGGATTCTAGGCTTTTCTTAGCTGCATTATCGACAGTCTAGAAGTGTATTACATTTCAAAATATATTCATAAAGTCATTAATAATAATTAAAGTTTTATATATAGGGCCCGGTATGACAACACTGACTTAGAATAATTTAGTGTGAGAGGTCTGAATTGAAGCGCAATGAGATAACAGGAAGTAAAATCTAGTAACAACTTAGGTAGCAGTAGTTAAAAAATAGTTCTTAACATCTCCAATCTAGCATTATACTGTGAAAATAATGATATACCTCTTAGAAAAATGGCCTCAAAACACGATTTTTTGTAGTTTTTCAAATCTGTTTAAAAATAAGCGGTTCAGACAAAATATAAGAGAAAGCTTACTCAAAGACTTCTACCTGTGCCCATACAGGACATGCATGCACGCACGCACGCACGCACGCACGCACGCACGCACACACAGAGTTTTATACAGGACATGCATGCACACACACACACACACACAGTTTCATACAGGACATGCACAGACACACACACAGTTTCATACAGGACACACACACACAGTTTCATACATGACATGCACACACACATACACACATAGTTTCATACAGGACATGCACACTCACATAGTGTCATACAGAAGACAGTACAGTGAAAATGAACACTTTCAAAACATTCCTGTGCATACTTGTACTTTTTTTAATATAGTATGACGGTCAGGTTGTGATCTCATCGGGAATACTACTCCACAATCTAGTGGCTGAGTGACTACAGGATTTGTTAGCCGTGACTCCCCAGTTAAGCTTTGCCGTGGGACTCTCATTAACTGTTGGTCTCCAGTTACTTTGTCTCTGTTTCCGTCCCACGGAATACATAAGGCAGCTTTTTAAATCAAATTGACATGCTGTGAAATCTCCTTTATAAAGTAAAACGCTCTTAAAGGGATTCTTTATACCATTCAGAATACAGGCCTCACTTAAGGCCACCTCACAATGAAGGCCTATTGAGGGCAATAACCATCGTCAGTATTAAGGCCACCCCAAACGAGCCACTGTTACATCACTAGAGACTAACGTGTTCTAAAGTACCTAACCCTCTGAAAACCTGGATTCCACATGATGTAATGGAGATTTAATAGAAAAACTATTAGACACTATGACACCATTGTAAACATCTTTGACAGAAGCTTCAGCTGTGTCCTTTCAGTAGTAAGGCCAGCCCCCTATTAAGGCAACATTTTGTTGGTCCCCTGACTGGCCTTAATAGCCAGATGTCACTGTATTTCATTTCTTAACTGTTTAATATCCCAGAATGTGTGTTTTGTATTATTCTGCTCTTGCTAATTCTTCTTAGATCATTATTTAGCAGGCTTGCTAACATGCGTCTTTTCAAGCACTGGGGCTGCTGAAAAGACTCCTTATAGCTGAAGTTGGGTGGTCTTAGTGACTATTAGTGGTGTACAGCTATTTCTGCGCCCTCTTTAAATGCAATAGAGGAAAATCTTCATTTTCTACACTTTTGTTTTACAGTCACCTCTAAACAGTCATTTCATGTGGGCTTGTTTTCCCTTTTCAGAACACACCCCAGTCCTATTTAGTTTGATTAACTTTATTACAGTTTACCCAAGGACTGGAAAATTCTATACTGAAAACTATCTAGTAATCAAACTCAGTTTTTAAAGAAACCAACGAGTGATATTTTAGTATAACATTTCAGATGTGTTCAATGTGCAGTGCCTTATACTGGTTTCTTTCTTTTTTCATATTTAAAAAGGTTGTTACCTCACAAACCCATGTTGAACGTATCAGCTTTCTAGGTGTTTCTTGTAAATTGTTATCGTTATACAAAAGACGGAAATGTAAAATGTGTTATGCTTCCACGAGCTAAAACAAAGCTTGCATACAGAATCCCTGGATTTAAAATTGCCTTAGGCAATGCAAACAAACTGGCCAGCCAACAATAGCTGGTTTATATTAAGGCAGAGTAGTGGAATGTAGTAAACATTGCAAAGAATAATATTTCAGTGGAAAATCAAACATTATTATAGGCTGTTTTAACATAAAATCCACTTCCACTAATTAAAGTAAACAAATGGAAAAAGATGACCACATTTTTCAATGTCTTTTCCATGTTGAGGTTTTTTGTACTGATAAACGGGATTGTGTAGAATTGCATGGTGTACTGGACATGTAAAGTAAAAAGTGAGTTTAGGATTGAAATCAGGTGTTCGGAGGTTTTACTACGCTACACTTCTTTTATTTAATTTACTCTTATTTTTTGAAGGGGGAGAATGAATTTTTAATTGAAACAAAAACGAGAACCAAAAAACTTTAATACCAGGTCCCAAGAACCTCGACGACAACGTTTTTTTTAATGTTTAAAACAATATGAAAGACTTTAGTCAACATTTTGCAAACACGCCTCTATATTGTTAAGATAAATCACCTGTATAACATGGTACCTGAAAGTCAATGTGCTTATAAGTGGTCGTTATAAGCACATTGACTGTGCATGTATTCTTCAGCTGAAGATAATGCAGTAGATCGATCAGATGGTAAGCAAATGCCGTGAAAGTGCTGTAAACTGAAACAAAATAAAAGCCAAATGATGGCAGTGTAACAAGTTAAACGAAAGGATTTCACCGTCTTTGTAGTAGCCGGGTGGTGCACATAAATGTAAACTAGTAGTGTTTATATATATTGAAGCATACCTATGGACTCAAATTAAGGAGTAGCTCGTGCCAGGAGGTTGGATGCCCGGTTTAATTTCACTTTCTGGACTGCCTGTCCTCTATAATGTAGTGTAGTGTTCCATCCTATTATATATGTATATATACAACTACATTTTCTTTCCTCTTCACACTGGCATTTCCTGAAGAAGACTTGTTAGCAGAAATAGTCGTTTTTCTTTCCTCTCAGCAAGTGTTTCTGTCACCTGTTTTTGCCGCTTGCATTCCACGCAGCCTCTCGTTATGCTGATTGAAATGACATAGATACCGCATTCAGCAGAATGTTTAGATTTGTTTTGTACATACACTATTTTCTGCTTTGCTTCGGAAAAGCAAACTCGTCAGAGGGATCATAAATCAAGCTTTAAAACGGTGTTATTTTTTCTTTCATGGTCGTCAGGATTTTAGAGGAGCGGTTTGTCGTAACCACTACACAAACACAGACACCCGTAGGTTCGTACACTCTCATTTACTTCACATAACTGTAACAACCAGCTTCATTTAACTGAAAATTATAGAGAAAAAATATCTTTACATTATAATTTCTGAAAATCCCTCACTTTTGATAAACAGGACATTTAAACTGAAATTCCCTGAATATATGATATTGAATTTGATATAATAGCTAACCCAATGAAAACCTGTATTTATATGAATCTATTTGAAATCAATTTGTAACTAATAATGTCCGTGTTATATAATAGCAACACAATAGCTTCAAAACACCTGTGAAAATCACCTTACAATGTTGATTGTTTGTTTTTTTCTATGTCGATTTACACCAATCTAATGCTTTTAATAGCAAATAAAACAGTGGGGTGCGCGGTGGGGTTCCCCAAGATAGGATTGCTGCAGCTCCGAATCTTATTCCGTATCTTCCATTCATTCATTCATTCCGGAGTCAAGCCAGCGGGGTGACAGAGAGAGGGGGAGAGTACACGTTTGTTTGGTGTGTTAAATTATTTTTTTGTTCGGACTTCGCAAATATTTAGATACAGAGTTACTTGGATACGTACGTATTTTTTTTTTTAAATCTGTTTGACTGTAATTTGTCAGTGACGGGTTCACAATAGTGATGACTGGTTGCGTGACTATAAAAACCTGTGTAAATAACGTTCCCTAATCAGTAATCTCGGCTGGACGGAGAAAAAAAAAGTCAATAAAACTAAATCAATAAGGTTCGCTTGGTTTAAACAAAGTGGGCAAAGGGCAGGCACCAACAGAACAGCACATAGGCGTTCCTAGCGTTCACTAAACCACATTGTACATTCGCAATATCAAAAGGCACTAAAATAAAGCATATTTCAGTATAGTCCATGCCTTACCTGGGTCATTAGTCGGTCAGCACCTGTATTTTCCTCGTCTTTGAAGATTATGTCAGGATTGTAGTTAGGAGCTAGCTCTTTAAACCGATCGGAATTCCTGGTGATTTTACCCTCGTACCTGCCGCTGGCGCCGAGAGTTTTCTCTGCTACGTTGGGGCTGAACTGCTTATAAGCGAGTGGAGTGAGTTTCCTGGGGTGCCGTCTCTTGCCGTATCCCCTGCCCGGCCCGCAGCCCTCGGAGGCCGGGACAAGGATCAGGGCGCAGCCGCTGAACAGCCCCAGCAGCACAGGCAGCCTCATTCCACCCCAGGTGGGCGCTCCGATTGATCGGGAGGGTGAAACTGCTCCCCGTTTCCCCGTTTTTCTCCTTCTCTCCCCCACGGGGTATGGGGAGGGGGAGGAGAGACCCTTAAAATCGGATCGCGGGGTCCTCAACCCTCGCCATCCCCAAAGCGCAAAGGAGTCCCTGTCCCGAGAGCGCAGTCGTGCCGGTTTCCTTTAAAGAGCAGGTGGAGTCCTTACTCTCTCCCCCTGAAGCTGTCAAGCACGATCTGAAACCAGCGAACAGGGGTAGGAATAAATAGGGAAGTCCGTTTGTTTTGGCACATGGGTTCAAAGCCGGTTCCTCGCTACCAATGTCCACTCTGTGTCTTTGGGCAGCGGTCAGAGGGTGTTCGCAGTGGTTTGCGCTCTGGTTGGCTCTGAATGCGTCCCTGTGGCGCACGGCTCAAGCTTGAAATGGAAATTGAACAGATCCGGGAACAGGAGCCGCTTGAGACCGCACCCTGCCAGCCCTGCCTTTCTGTCCCAGCCTACCTCTCCTCCCATCGGGTCACTGTGGGGCAGGCTGTGCCTCGCATTTATTACCCACCACTCCTCTCCCGGTCTGGGTCCGAAATGTGCCCACCTATAACCCTCCCTTAATCAGTCAGCGCCCCCTGGTATTGTAATCCTTATCAGACTGGCAATGTCAACAAGATGCCCCGTTACCATGTAGCTCACCACGTAGACAACTATTTAAATTAAAAAGCAATGCCGAGTCCTTACTGAAGTTCCTTTCAACAGAACACACGAACGGCTTTTTGACTTGAAACAATGAACTACATGGTCAAATGTTTTTGAGGGATAACCAGTAACTATTCCCCAGTCTGCCAGTCAATTTCAACATTGTTAGATTCGACTTGGTTAAATGTGCACCTGTTGTGCCGCATCAGTGCCTGTAAAAGCGGAATTAAATGGCTCTAGCGCACCAACTGCCGATTAGAAAAAACAGGTAACCTGTGACATATCCGATAAGTGGAACCCCAATAAAAGTTCAAGTGATTTGCAATAAATTATGTTTTTTTTTTTTTTGTACATAAAAACCTTCTATCCTTGTATGCTTTGCTGTTAGGTGCGATTTACCTGCACGCTTGCCTATTTTTTTTTACCAAGCTTATTATGTTTCCTTTCATTTTGCTGCACATTATTATTATTATTATTATTATTATTATTATTATTATTATTATTATTATTATTATTATTAACTGTATTCAACGTGTATAGGGGATGCTGCATTCACCAGCAACCTACCCCACGCTGGTAGTTTTCCCATGTATGTCAAATGGATGTTTAGTCGTCTTTAATCCCGAAAGCACCTGTATTCTCTGGACGACACTGCCACCTGCTTATATACAGTCTACACGCAGTGATTTAATAGCGTGGTGAAAAATGACCCAAAATACCCAAAACCGCATAGATATGTATGTCAGTTATCGTTTCGATGTTGTAATTTTAACACAGAAAATATAGCTCCGCATACAATTTAAAGAGCTGGATCCCGTACATTGTAGGATCATCATATTTTAAAAGGAAATTAACTTCTATTGTGTGTGTGTGGACTGGTTAATGTCGCTTGTACTACCGGTATGTAGAAGAAAATATGACTCGCTTTCATACGAAAACACCTATCCAGAGGGGCGTTTGAGTGTACGTACGGTAACGGTAGTCAAGTAGACAAACGTTTTCGGTAGTGCCTTCTTCAGTGTACCCTAGCGCATGTATGTGGTAGGCTCCTACACATCAGACTAATGCATTCCATTATTACGCACAAAGTTCAACAACACTTTAGACCATGGTCTTTGAGTGATTTAACTAACTGATCACTGTTTCTGTACCACTATGTGGAGTCGATCACACAGTGCCTCCAAGCACAGTCCATTCCCAGCAAACCAAGCCATTCAAAACGAAGTAAGGGAGGTGCCAGCGCGAAACTGGTTATCATTCTGTTATACTTCGCCGATGTGCTCTGTGGCTGTTGAGAGATACTGAACAAAACAGTTGCAAAAAGATATATATATATATATATATATATATATATATATATATATATATATATATATATATATATATATATATATATATATATATATATATATATACACACTTGCCTGTTTAAGTGCTTGGGTAATTTCAAGATAAACATAAGTTAGTAATAAAAGCGGGTTCAAATCTGCAAAAATGTGCAAAACGTTCACATTTACATAGAAATTCACGATAATGTTTTCCCATTGTCCGCTATAATGTTTGAAGTATATTCATATTTGACATAACATAATAACACATAACATTATTATTATAATTATAGGTACTAGTAGTAGTAGTATAGAGATTATAATGTTTTTATTTTATTTTATTATTTTAACCTTAAGAGGAAGACTTTCTTTCAACTAAAAACTTCTAACCGAGCAACTACATCGTTAGCCTTGCAATTTGTGTTTTTATTTTTATTTATTTATTTATTTTGTATTGAGTCATGTGACCAAACTAGAATTTCAGAGATAAAGAAATGACCTTATCTGTTTAGGCGGGGTTTTACAGTAAACGAGCAATGGTACCCAGATCAGGATCCAGATTAAGTTATTGTTCGTTTTGATAAAAAGTAGTTGGCTGCAACAAGTCTGTCTCCCAGGATATCACCAGATTGCAGGCTCCAGGAAACACACACCTGTCCACTGATTACCGCCCGCTTTGAAAACAGACAAGTTTCTTAACAAAGAGTAAGACCAGTCAAGGAACCAGAAGATAGATTTATAGGGAGATGCCCGTGCATGGAATTGCCTGTAACAAGTGAATATTTTCACTATTTAAAAGTTAAGCTTTATTGAGTTTTTTTCATATTATTTATTTTTGTTTTCTTTTAGACCGTTTTTTGGGGTTTTTTTGGGCAGTTTTAGCTTCTAATAGACTGTGTCAAATCAAATGTAGATGATGATGCAACAGTGTTTTCATTCGTATGGTTTTTAAATGACGGTCGTATGTTGGTCTTGATACTAGAGAGATAATGTAACCAGAGCCCCTTTCACACACAAATGCTGCTGCTGACAGAGATGTTTAAAAATTATTTAAGTACCCATTCACACAGCACGAAATTGCGCAATCTATGCCGGTATAATACCGCCATAACCCTTTCAAGCACTCAAAGGGATCATGGGAGTCCAACTTTCAAACCTGTCCAGATCGTTTTCATGGCAATGGCGATTCGCCCATAAATTACAGCATCACGCACCATCCCTTCTATTTGTGAATTCACCTCCTCCTCAGCCGGTAAAGTTAACAATTCCTTAACTTGTTCCAGACTACAATTACTGCCTCGTTCTTGGTCAGCCATTGTATTTGAAAAAATGAAAGCGTGTACAGACAAAAATACAGAGCACGTCCAGTATACGGCAGTCACGTGGCACGTTGACTTTCAATCCACGCCCACTATAGTGCTTCAGTACCTCCACAGACTTTCACAGGCGTTGAGACTGTTCATTGCCGTCTTTGAACCACCTAGCTAGGTGGTTCACAGACGGCATAAAATATGACGGCGGTGACGGTATAGGAAATTCAGACAGACCAAAATGCCGCATCAGTGCCGGTGTAGTGTTAGAAAGTGGTACATCGTCAGAATGTTGTATGCATACCAAAACTTGACCTGTGTAATGTCAGAAAACGATACGTTGGCACATTGAAAGTGGTACGCTGTCAGATTTTGGTACAGTACAGGTGCAATCAATTGCGATCTGATGGGTGTTTCCCTATTGTCGAACACAGGTACATTTACCATTAATTATATATCATTTTTTTGCAAACTTAAACTGGAAACACAATCAATTTCTCTAAAAAGAAAAAAAAATCACGACGAACAAGACAAAATGAGAAGTCCACTGCAAAGTTGCACAAGTAGAAAAAAAATGTACAAGACCCAATGTATTGCATATGATAAATATTCGCATAGTGGATAAATATAAAAAATTACATTAACAACGATGTAAAAGACTGGAAAATATAATAAACTAAATTGAAAAAGATGTAAAAGACCATACTATTTTCTTAATGGTGGAAAAATATGATCTATTGCATTAATAACGATATAAAAGACTGGAAAATATGATAAATTATTATTTTTTTTTTTAAATGTAAAAGACTGAAAACAGCATAACGTACCATATTTGAATGGGCGCTTCCCTGCTCTCCCGCATAAAAGATTAATTCTCAAACTGAACGCAGCAGGGATTCAAGGAAATGCATGCACATGGATTAGGGAGTGGTTAACAGGTAGAAAACAGAAAGTACTGATTAGAGGAGAAACCTCAAAATGGAGTGAGGTAACCAGTGGTGTACCACAGGGATCAGTATTAGGTCCTCTGCTATTCCTAATCTACATTAATGATTTAGATTCTGGTATAATAAGCAAACTTGTTAAATTTGCAGACGACACAAAAATAGGAGGAGTGGCAAACACTGTTGCAGCAGCAAAGGTCATTCAAAATGATTTAGACGGCATTCAGAACTGGGCAGACACATGGCAAATGACATTTAATAGAGAAAAGTGTAAAGTATTGCATGCGGGCAATAAAAATGTGCATTATAAATATCACATGGGAGATAGTGAAATTGAAGAAGGGAACTATGAAAAAGACCTAGGAGTTTATGTTGACTCAGAAATGTCTTCATCTAAACAATGTGGGGAAGCTATAAAAAAAAAGGCTAACAAGATGCTTGGATATATTGTGAGAAGTGTTGAATTTAAATCAAGGGAAGTAATGTTAAAACTCCACAATGCATTAGTAAGACCTCACCTAGAATATTGTGTTCAGTTCTGGTCACCTCGTTACAAAAAGGATATTGCAGCTCTAGAAAGAGTGCAAAGAAGAGCAACCAGAATTATCCCGGGTTTAAAAGGCATGTCGTATGCAGACAGGCTAAAAGAATTGAATCTATCCAGTCTTGAACAAAGAAGACTACGTGGTGATCTGATTCAAACATTCAAAATCCTAAAAGGTATAGACAATGTCAACCCAGGGGACTTCTTTGACCTGAAAAAAGAAACAAGGACCAGGGGTCACAAATGGAGATTAGATAAAGGGGCATTCAGAACAGAAAATAGGAGGCACTTTTTTACACAAAGAATTGTGAGGGTCTGGAACCAACTCCCCAGTAATGTTGTTGAAGCTGACACCCTGGGATCCTTCAAGAAGCTGCTTGATGAGATTCTGGGACCAATAAGCTACTAACAACCAAACGAGCAAGATGGGCCGAATGGCCTCCTCTCGTTTGTAAACTTTCTTATGTTCTTATGTTCTTATGTTCTCTTAGCAGAAGTTGTTTAGGCATGCGCGAGCAAGCGCAGTGAGCTGAGTACCACTTTTTACCGCATACCTGAAAATAACACGCACAGGTTCTGAGTTGTCATAATTTGTCTGTGTGAAAGAGGTAAGATGATTTTATATATTGGGGACTGCAGATCGTGGCTTTAAAATGAATACAGTGGCAGATTTACATTGCCAACAAAATGAGCAGCTGAGGTGGAGTATGCAGTATGGATTTAGGATGATTAGGCAGTTGCTCGTTGGGTTCACAGCGGTGCACCGACAGTAACACCACTCTGTACTTTTCAGTGTCACTCATGATGTAAATGGTAAGCTTCGTTCACAAATTTGTTGTTTCCAAATTATTATTATGTATTTGTTTTGCTTAATCATATCCGAGCTCTATATTTTCCTTATCTAAACGAACGGTTTCCTCACTTGTAGCTTTGTTTAACAAATAGCAATTGCTCTACATGTCCATTGTGTCACCGTGTTCTGCGCGTGGCGTTGTTTATGACCTCATGAAGTCAATTCCAAACAAATCAAATTAAAACAAAATAAATGTAATTATGTTGGATTTTGTTTCCCAGCACCCCTTGGTTTAAACTTCTGTTTTAGTCCCAGGGTAGCAAATGTTGAGGCGTTCATTTTATTTAATTGTGGCACATTACTTCATTTATCGATTAAGTAATTCCAGTATACAACAAACTGAAAGTCTTCCGAATGTTTCATATGACGGGTTTACATTCCCAGTTACCTACTCTTTACAGTGTATTATGGATATCTACTGGCCTAAATGTATTGTGTTCATATGTTCTAGTATTTGACCATTGGTATAACTCAGTACTGATTTATCAAAAGAACAAACTTTGATGAATTGGTTACAACAAAACTGCAGTCGTCCACTTTTTAAAAAAAAAAAATACTGATTAGGTTATAATTCATTGATGTCTGACTGAATCATTCCATAGTTTAGTCCTATGTACTCTACTGCAGACCATCTGTCCAGTGCAGTTTGAGTTTCTGTTGTTGAGGCACAAGAGTCCTCCCTCTTGTATCCCTTCATTTAAAAAAAATGTGAATAAGGCACTGCTTTTTTATCCATAACCTCTGATAATTACTGATGTGAGGTTGGTAGTGTAATTATATGTCAATTTTATTTCTGGTTTTGAATTCTGGATGCATTTTAGTTTTATTCTTCCACTGCAAAGGGTGGTTATAAAGTCAAAGAAAGGTATTCTGACTTGCCACATGATGTTCTCCACATGGCCCATAGGGGGTCCTATTTTCCATCATTCAGTTTTTAATCCAGGTCAATGTGTTTTCCATTTGCTTCAATTACAGCTGATCAGAGTATCATCACCAGGGTTTTCAATTCGTTTTAAGGTATGTGGCACTTACAAAGCAGTATCTCATCGTGGCGTAGGGCCGATGGGGAGAGTGTGGGGGTGCCCCCCCCACCCACATTGAAAAAGGGATTAACATGGTGCATTCTGCAACAATTATGGATGTTTTAAGCATGTGCTAGACAGTGATTCCCAACCTGGGGTCAGCGGGAAAGCAAAATAAAAATAGCCTCCTCGCACCGACAAGTCCCCAATTTCACAACGCAAATCATCTTCAGCAGAACGTAGCGCCTACGTGGTATTACACTTCGCACACATTCTGTTAAGTGCGTCCTGTTGCAGCGTGTGACGTGTTTTAATCTGTGAGTAAATCAAGTCACACACTACAACTCGCCGCACATTAGAAGCAACCCCATGTGGTTCGCCCTGCTAGTGGGAGCAGTACACAGGAATATCCCCTGAAAGTGTCCTGAGGACATCAGATGATTCTTAATGGTTAGGGTTAGGGTTAGGAGTAAATGGCAAATGCCCTAGAATCATCTGATGCCCTCAGGGCACTTTCTAGTGGATATTCCTTTGTGCTACCTAGTGGGAAGCATCAGCAATGGATAACTGGATAAAAACTGGCTCTTAGAAGAGGAAAGCGAGTGAAAAGGAAGCAAGTGGCAGTGGAGTACAGAGGGGGTCGGGCCTCACCAAGAATTCCCGGCTAAAAAAAAACATTTTGCACATTGTTTTTATTTAATTGAGAAATATAAACACATTTAAGCAGTTACACATCATGTAAGTATACTAAAGCGCTAGTGACATTATTTAAAGTCTCAACTCGCTTTCACCAGCAGCGAAAGCACAACGCCAGAAAGCTGGAACAATGTAGTGCTGCCGCAGTGCTGTGTCAGGCAGAAACCTGAGCACCTGACAAAGCTGCTTGTTACCATGGCAACTCACCACGCTGGGGTCCCTTTTGCTATGGTAACCACAGCTTGGTGAGGCAACTACTGGATTTGGAGCAGTTTGAATTTGTGCGATTTTAATTTTTCAGTAATGGTTTTAGTTGAATCGATTTACTGTATATGCGACCTGATGAAAATATGTTTTACAGTAAGATCCCAAGAAGAGAGATGTTCAATTGTTAAGGACGGCAGAATAACACCAGCACTGGAGATTCTGAAGAAAGACACTAAACGAACGCGGCAAGTACATAAAATGGAAGGCCGTGCTGTGAACTAACAATTGTTGGCCATGTTTCTTTCAACTAAATAAGGCAAGGTTACATCTCTTTTAATGGACGTAAAACTGTCAAGTTCTTGCCACGCCATGACAAGCTGCCTTGTTCGTTTTGATTTTGTGTTGATGGGGGTATATTTTATATAACGACTGCATTCTATTATTTGAATGCATTAAATGTGCTCAGCGGAGGTACACTATATATGAAATCAGCTCAACAAAGTAAATTGACTTTTAGTACGCTAGCCATTGTGCCTCACCTGTCAAAAAAGACACCGAGCATCCACTGGTGCAGCATGGATTAGCGAAGAGGAGCCGTGACCGATGTACTGTATGTTACGAAGTGTTCTGAACGAAAGTTTGAAGCCAGCTAATCTTTGGCGCCACTTAGAAACGAAACACATTGACCCCGACTCCAAAAACGAGTCGGTTATAAACCCATTCGTGAACGCTGAGAGTGAAATGCACACAAACTTGACATCAAATGAGTTACAGCCTGACAGAGCTTTCATGTGACAGCTCTTTAATGTCAGTCTTCACGCATTGAAATCTGACTGACTTCTGCCAGATTACAGCACCAGCCACCTCATAAGTTAATCAGTTTCACTTATGGCATTGTTATCAATTGCCTCATTATAGTGGAGAGCAAATTGATCGAATGTCCTTGTTGTATAGCGGCCGTGTGTCACTAGTAGTACATGGGGGTTCGAGAAATTTTTGGAGGTTCAGAAGGGGGCCGCACACCCAAAAAGGTTGGGAACCACTGTGCTAAACTAGTAGTGGTCTCCTTGTAGCGTCTGACAAGTACTCCATCAGTGCAATGAAGGAGCTTTATTTCAGCACTGCTCACAGCAAGGCAAGATCAACAAGAAGACAAAAATACTTTTGAAGCATCAAGGCCCCTGCAGTACAAATGTGTGTGGAATTGGTGACCGCACCTTTAATTGTGTACAATTGTATGGTAAACAGCATGCTGCAGCTCCCATGCTCACTGTTGGTCAATTATGACAGCATGTACTGTAACACGGGCAGCTCTGACATGTTGCCGTTTATTCTTCAGTAAAAACCAGTTTAAATTGCAGCGTGTTTGTTCTGCTGTTTTTGATATTAAATGCACCACAGCAACCACATTGTCATATATTCTCATTAGCACAATCTGGGAGCTAAATTTAGTGAATGGCAGTTTATTTTTTTATTATTTTTACTGCAGTCAGGTAAGCTGCAGTACATTTCATTTTTAATTCTCTAAATATTGAGTTTTTCTTTTTCTCAGCAGTACTCTCCCTAATTACTAGTATTTCTATGCGTTCTATTTTCACCTTTATGCTCAGTTTTCCCAGCAGCATCTGACCCTGCTTTAGTACAAAACTCACGCTACATTACTGTTTTTTTATTATGGTCAGAGCCGGCGCAAGGATTCTTGTTGCCACCCTAGGCAAACTAAATTTTGCCGCCTTCCCTTTTCACTCTTATATATATATATATATATATATATATATATATATATATATATATATATATATATATATATAAGCAAATTATTGTACACCAGATTATGTTTTTTTTTTTTTAAGATCGTCACAAAACTATATACAACTATATGCAATCATCACTCTGGTTACAAACAGTAGTGACATCTACTGTCAGCTCTACAATGACAATGTTTATGATCAATGGAATCTACCACCATGCATGAGCTTAGAGTTATAAATAACAATTGATACAGGATATGCAGGATACTTCAAACACATTGTATTTTCATTGCACCTTATTTGTACAGGACCGTATTGCATTCCTTAACTACTATAAAACTGGTATCTAGCGTGTAGGTTAGTGATCATATAATCGTGCACATCAAATCCTCTGGTAATTTTTCTATAAGCAGATCCTTGACTTAAGAATTAACTTTAAATAATTAAAGAGTATTTACCGATGTGTTATGAAAATGCTTAAATGGCACACAACTGCTCTAATTTCAGTGCCTGGGCACGATGAAGCGATCTCTTTTCCTTGTTGTGTCAAGGCAATAATAAGTCATGCGGAAATCAAATATTTTTTTTCTCCGCCTTCAAGCAGTGTTGCCAATTTAGCAAATTTCTCGCCAAATCTAGTGACTTTAAGGGCTGACTTGGCGAGATTTGTTGTCAAAAGCAAATAGCTACAAATCTAGCGATTTCCAGTCATCAGAGAATTTCAGAGATATAAATTTGGTAAAACGTTTCGATTATCCTGTATTAGCAATGTCCTTTTATAAGAATCATTGTCAGGGTAATTAAATGAAATCCAATAAGGCCCTGCCCCATTTAAATACGCATAGTTTACGACTAAAGAAATGTGAAGTATAAAATGTAATTATGTACCGTTTTTGCCGCACCTTCAATTTGCCTCCCTAGCCGGCCGCCTGTTCTGCCTGTATGGTTACTCCGGCCCGGATTATGGTAAGTTAGCATCTTAAATTACCGTGCTTGCTTTTTTGGCTTATCAGATCATCATCTAACTATAGAAGCTGCTGCGCGATTTAATCATCCTAAACTGCTGACGGTGTTGCAGCTGCTATAGAAGATGTAACAGACAAAAAATCTGTTCGTAGGACTCAAAACTTTATTAGGCACTCTACGATTTGACTGCCGAAAGATAATATAGGTGTATTGGAGTTCACAAAAAACTTTTTCAAAGCTTGGTACGGTAGTCTTTTCACTTCCTTTTTGTTTAATTGTTTAGCTTTTTGCTGCATTTTGTTAAAATTATTTTCTTTATGATAAGTTTTCAGGGCATTTTGTTAAATGCACGTGTGCAACACACAAACCTTAAATGTATTTTTATTTGTGTTTTACGTGGGTGTTGTTCAGAATTTCTTAAATGCAACTAAGCATTTTTTTTTTTTTAGACAAAAGTACTCATACACGTTCAGTTACCACCACAACTGCATGAAGATGGGGTTATAGTATTCTGCTAGTGTTAGAAATATACATCACCTCTTTATATCAGCTGATAAGTTTCAGCTGATAATATGACAAAAAATTGACTGAATGATAATAAAGGCATGCAATGTTCATTCGCTGTTCAACTCTACTTTCCACATTTCAGTGTTTTGTTTAGTGTGCATTGAGAAGTTGGCTGCATGGCTGGTGGTTTGATGGTGGAATCCGGCCAAGGTCTCCAAAAGGGTGTTCTCCTGAACAAGGTCTACACCACTGGCAATGTCAGAAGACCCTGGCTGTTAAAGACCAGTTTCCTGTCCAGGATGTTGCAGATATGATTTGTGCAATGCTGTTTGTCCCTACACACATTATTACTATTTTATGTCTCGTAATGAACTGTTAATCTGAAGAAGTTATCACTTTTAATTTCCATACCTTTCATTTTACCCCCAATGTTCTACCTTATTTAAAATGTCTAATTATGTTCCCTCCCCGTAGCATTTCTCCACAACAGCTCAGGAGAAATGAAGAGCAGTGGGTGTCCTCCGATCCTACCACCAAGCCAATTGCCTCACTACACCCAGGAACTTGGATATTGGCGAGCTACCAGCTTCTGAGTGACAAAGCTCAGCCCTGCCCATTGGGTCCACTGTAGCTTGATCAAAGTGTACATAGCACCAAGTTTTATTCAGACAGAAGATGTTAATGTAACAAAACTAGAATTAACACATCTAAGAGTCGTTGAGTTGAATTGTTCCCTCCTTTTAGAACAAAAGCCAGTGACTCTTAGGAGAATTTTGCTAATTTCCCCCCATTGCATTTTTTTTTATAACAATAGCATCACTCTAGACTAGTTTATTCAAACCCTACCCTGCATTTGTACTACACAATTTGTCCCATCCCTCTCAAGTCAGAGAAGTTAATATTGTGTAAATGATTATTGCATGTTTCACATATACACAATAAAAAAGGTATGGAAAGCATCAGTGGTTTCTCCCGAGTGATTAGTAAAAAAAAGAGACATCCCTACAAGATGGTGGATGGCCGGCCGAGTACACTATTTGTAGGGCAGGTTGTAGGGGACTCAAGAAGACACATCAATGCACTTCGAAGGCAAGATAAGGAATCCAACTGTAACATACCTTACAATCAGGAAACAAAGACAACTACCTTCAGCACACACACACACTCAAAATACACTGTGTACATTCATTGAAAGGCATCTGTTACATTGTGTATTATCTCGATCTGACAAAACCTTATTTTACTCTTGTCAGCGTTGTTACAAGAAATACATTCATTTTCCTTCAGCCGTGACACAGCAGGGCAAAAATATTGACCGACTAGTAATCCCACTAGTTACTGTGTACATGACGGAACAGTTGGTAAATGCTAGCATAAAAACAGATGCTGTTGCACAGTGTCATTATATTGATGCGTTCTAAAAGACTAAGTAGCTTGTGTTAGAATTCTGCAACAGTGTTCATTGCTCAGTTCAACATCTGTACATTCAGCTGCACAGGAATTTTGTCCACTGTTATTGGCAGATTTATCATACAGATCTCTATAGAAGCCCAGATTCCACCCAATCATTTGTGCTAAGGAATGGAAAGAAATGGAAGAAAACCAGTCTCCCTGCTGCCTTGGATCTCTATCGCTCGCGCTTTGCTTCCTTCTATTCTACATTCACCTCTGCTATATGCTCCTAATTCCACTCTATCATTCAGTCTTCCACTAACAATCCCTGTAAACTTTTCTTTACCTTCTCCTCCCCCCTTAGCCCCCCACTTCCACCTTCCTCCATCTCGGCTGATGACATTGCCTCCTCCAAAATCACAGATATCTGCACACACTTCAGTACCTCACCTCCTTCCCCACCCACCCCCTGGACTCTGCTCACTCACTCCCCATCATCCTCTGCAAACCCTACTATTTTACCCTCCTCCCTCTCACCCCTCTTGGACTCCGATCTTTGCTCCCTGCTCCAGAGCCATAAACCCAACACGTGTGCTCTGGACCCCCTCCCCACTCACCTCTTCCAGGCTGCTGCCCCTGTTCTACTCCCTTTCATCTCCTCTCTTCTCAACACTTCTCTGCTCTCTGGCTGTTTCACCTCTGCCTTCAAACAGGCCTGCATCACCCCCATCTTAAAAAAAACACATTCTCTGCTCAACCCCCTCCAATCTGATTTTAACCCTGCACACGCCACTGAAACTGCTCTCTGTCACTAACTCTCTATTCTCTGCTTTGCCGCCTCCCTCTTCTCTGTCCTATTTCTCCTTGACCGCTCTGCTGCCTTTGACACGGTCAACCACTCTATTCTCCTTCCTCCCTCGCTGACTTGGGACTCTCCGGCACTGATCTTGCCTGGTTCTCCTCCTACCTCGCTGATTGTGCGTACCAGGTGTCCTGGCATGGCTCACCCTCTGCCTCTTGGTCTCTTTCGATAGGTGTCCCCCAAGGCTCAGTCCTGGGACCCCTCCTGTTTTCTCTCTACACCCGCTCCCTGGGTCCCCTCTTCTCCCATGACTTCTCATATCATCTCTATGCTGATGATGCCCAGATCCTCTGCTCCTTTCCCCCCTCTGACCCCAACGTTTCCTCCCATATCGCGACCTGCCTCTTGGCCATCTCCTCCTGGATGCACTCCTTTTCTTCCCCCCTCTTCCTCCCCACTGCTGATCTCTATCTCTATTCCTTTTGAATCCACCACCCTCTCTCCCTCCTCATCCACCAAGAACCTCGGTGTCACCCTTGACCCCTCCCTTTCCTACTCTCAGCACATCTCGACTCTGGCACGCTCCTGTCACTTCTTCCTCAGCGACATATGCAGTATTCGCCCCTTCCTCACCGACTACTCCACACAGCTGCTAGTTCAGGCCCTGATACTTCCTCTGCCATCCATCTGCTCTAACTCTCCCAAAACTCTGCTGCTCACCTTGTCTTTTCCTGTCCTCGTTTCTCCTATGCTACACTGCTGCTTTGCTCTCTGCACTGGCTCCCTATCACTGCTCGCATCCAATTCAAAACTCTTGTACTCGCCAATCGCTGTCTTGACCTTTCTGCTCCCTCTTATCTCCAGACTATCATTTGTCCCCACACCCCCTCTTGGTCCCCTCCGCTCCTCCACCACCGTCAGATTAGCTGTACCCCCCCTCTCCCCCACTTCCAGAGCCCGCTCCTTCTCCACCTTTGCCCCTCAGTTGTGGAACGAAGTGCCCAAGTCGCTTGCCACAATGCCTCTCAAATTAAAAAAAAAACTTACGGCAAAAGTTGCCTGTAAGCCCGCCCGTCATTGCCACCCATGTTCGTCAGCACCAGCACATCTGATCTACAACCCATTCACTAACTTCCTCAGCATCAGATGGCCCGTTCACTGCCTAATCTCGTCCTGCAAGAAAATGACTCATTATCATAATGTATTATTGTTGCCATTGTATTTACTGTGCACCTCCCGGCACTAAGCCACGAGAAAGACGTGTGGTTAATGAAGGGCTAACACAGGGAGGGACACTGTTAGACTGAGCTCAATATGACCGTGCTTCAAGGAATTTTCAATCACACGTGTTCACTGTCAGTGTCACTGATTTTTCTGTCGGTGAGCACCATGTTAACTCAAAAACATTTAAAAGAGGGGCTCCCGAATGGCGCATCCAGTAAAGCACTCGCTAGAGTGCAGGATGCGTCTATAGACTGGACGTCCCAGGGGCGGTGCTCAATTGGCGAGCGTCATCCGGGGAGGGAGGGTTAGGTTGGCCAGAGTGTCCTTGGCTCACCGCGCACCAGCGACCCCTGTAGTCTGGCCGGGTGCCTGCGGGCTTGCCTGTAAGCTGCCCAGAGCTGTGTTGTCCTCCGACGCTGTAGCTCTGAGGCGGCTGCACGGTGAGTCTGCAGAGTGTAAAGAAGCGGGCGGCTGACTGCACACGCTGGAGGACAGCGTGTGTTCATCTTAAGCCTCCCGAGTCAGCGCAGGGGTGGTAGCGATGGGCTGAGCCTAAAAATAATTGGGCATTTCAAATTGGGGAGAAAATAATAAAAACTAGTTGGCAATGACTAAATTATTAATATATATATATATATATATATATATATATATATATATATATATATATATATATATATATATATATATATATACCTGTATATAAAAAAAACATTTAAAAGAAGGAATTTACCTAATGTTCAGGTAAGCAATGGGTGCACAACAATTCCTCCCCAACAATAATAATAATAATAACAATAATAATAATAATAATAATAATAATAATAATAATAATAATAATAATAATAATGAGTTAAATTGAATGGTGAGAAAACAGGCTTAAAATTCCAATACTTAATGCAATGGTGCAATACACATTCTGACCCCTTTCATGTCTTCAGTGTATATAAATTGCTAATTTATACAGACATTTCAATACCAGTTGCTGTTTTGTAATTTGGTGTTATTCCAGCCATGGTTAAATCTTCAGCCAGTTTGCCTGAAAATCTATCTTTAACTTTCCCTTCACTGACATCGCTTATTTGTGCTGTTGTAGCACTAAGGCTGTATCTAAGCCTCCAGTCTAATCTATGTATTAGGCAGTGGTGTGTGACCGATTTTAGCAAAAAAAAAAAAAAACCTGAATATTTAGTTTTTGCCAAATTACTCTCCACTATATCCCTGTTGCCAAGATAGAAAGCAGTACCAATGTCTTTAGAATAGCAAGACACTGGCAGCTCTGCATCCATAATGTTCAATCTTTAACTAAAGGTGTATGACAGAGCAACAGAAGAAAGGAACTCACATAGACTTGCACTGTGTGCACCCACCAAAAAATGACAGTTGTAATCAGAAGAGGAAACTGATTAACTTGACCTATATAATAGGGTTAACTGAAGAAACTTCCGAGCTGCTTGCCCAACCCAATGTGACAGAACGGGAAAGGGGAAATAACCAATGCTTTAAAAAATATTTTCATGCAGGTCACATAGTATAAGCTCAGCTGCTTGAAGGGTGAGTATTGCAAATCGGTGTTCACATCCGCTCAAGCCAAGTTGCTGATCTTGGATGGAGACCCGCATTGAGCAATGCACTGGCTCTCTCTCAAGGTACAAAAATGGACTTGGAATACTTCATCAAGCTTCAATGACCTCTACTGGCCAGAGTCCAGAAAGGTAATAACCACTGTTACTGTTACCTCTCCAGAGCTCTCTGTATGTGCACTGGAAAGGTAATAACCAGTTACTGTTACCTCTCCAGAGCTCTCTGAATGTGCACCAGAAAGGTAATAACCACCGTTACTGTTACCTCTCCAGAGCTCTGAATGTGCACTGGAAAGGTAATAACCACTGTTACTGTTACCTCTCCAGGGCTCTCTGAATGTGCACTGGAAAGGTAATAACCACAGTTACTGTTACCTCTCCAGAGCTCTCTGAATGTGCACCAGAAAGGTAATAACCACAGTTACTGTTACCTCTCCAGAGCTCTGAATGTGCACTGGAAAGGTAATAACCACAGTTACTGTTACCTCTCCAGAGCTCTCTGAATGTGCACTGGAAAGGTAATAACCACAGTTACTGTTACCTCTCCAGAGCTCTGAATGTGCACTGGAAAGGTAATAACCACAGTTACTGTTACCTCTCCAGAGCTCTCTGAATGTGCTCCAGAAAGGTAATAACCACAGTTACTGTTACCTCGCCAGAGCTCTGAATGTGCACTGGAAAGGTAATAACCACTGTTACTGTTACCTCTCCGGAGCTCTCTGAATGTGCACCAGAAAGGTAATAACCACAGTTACTGTTACCTCTCCAGAGCTCTGAATGTGCACTGGAAAGGTAATAACCACAGTTACTGTTACCTCTCCAGAGCTCTCTGAATGTGCACCGGAAAGGTAATAACCACAGTTACTGTTACCTCCCCAGAGCTCTGAATGTGCACTGGAAAGGTAATAACCACAGTTACTGTTACCTCTCCAGAGCTCTGAATGTGCACTGGAAAGGTAATAACCACAGTTACTGTTACCTCTCCAGAGCTCTGAATGTGCACTGGAAAGGTAATAACCACAGTTACTGTTACCTCTCCGGAGCTCTCTGAATGTGCACCAGAGAGGTAATAACCACAGTTACTGTTACCTCTCCAGGGCTCTCTGAATGTGCACTGGAAAGGTAATAACCACAGTTACTGTTACCTCTCCAGAGCTCTCTGAATGTGCACCAGAAAGGTAATAACCACAGTTACTGTTACCTCTCCAGAGCTCTGAATGTGCACTGGAAAGGTAATAACCACAGTTACTGTTACCTCTCCAGAGCTCTCTGAATGTGCACCAGAAAGGTAATAACCACAGTTACTGTTACCTCTCCAGAGCTCTGAATGTGCACTGGAAAGGTAATAACCACAGTTACTGTTACCTCTCCAGAGCTCTCTGAATGTGCACTGGAAAGGTAATAACCACAGTTACTGTTACCTCTCCAGAGCTCTGAATGTGCACTGGAAAGGTAATAACCACAGTTACTGTTACCTCTCCGGAGCTCTCTGAATGTGCACTGGAAAGGTAATAACCACAGTTGCTGTTACCTCTCCAGAGCTCTCTGAATGTGCACTGGAAAGGTAATAACCACAGTTACTGTTACCTCTCTGAATGTGCACTGGAAAGGTAATAACCACAGTTACTGTTACCTCTCCAGAGCTCTCTGAATGTGCACTGGAAAGGTAATAACCACAGTTACTGTTACCTCTTGTTGGCATTTTAACTTTACTACAATTCTTTTTATTTTTTTTAACTGTTTCCCCTTTGGACTCAGGTGACGTTCATTTAACTTGTCACCACACTACAGATTTACACTCTATGCAGCAGGTACCGGGTGCCCTTTGCTGCAAATTAAACTTTTTTGGTGGTGTCTGGTGTGATCCCATTACCTGTTACACATGATAAATGGGCTTACAGTATGTAAACTATATCTTGGTCACTCATACTTGTGATGAGATTTTGGATGTTTCCAGTCAGACAAGCTTAGTTTTTTTTCTTCAATTTTCATGACACAGTATATGATAACAGTAAATATAACTTTATAATAGACATTGTAAAAATAAATGTTTGTAACAATATAATTTGGTATAGTATTTAATTGTAATTAAATACTTGTCAGGAATTGAAAGCATTGTGTCTGAAACACAGACCAACATTATGAAAAACAACGTTAAAACAATATTATAGGTAGTAAACCAAGGGCATTTTTTTAATTTAATGTTGCAATTAGATAGATGGATAGATAGAAAATGAAACAAAATGAAATGAAATATGTAATGTTTACTGTATTCATCCATAACTGAAGGTACAAAGTCTTACATGTTGGCAAATGCAGTCTGACTCTTAGCACAAGACAGCTGGCTGGCCTCTAAACTTGAAGATCATGGTTCAAATTGACAGCAACTATCTTTGATAGAGGAAACATCTACACAAGTATTGACTTATGCTTCTAGCACCATTACTTTTTCTGACATAAAAAACGGAAGCAGCCACATTTAATGACCATAAAAAAGAGTTTGAATTTAAAAACCAAACACAGTTTATAAAGCAAACCCCATTACAAAAAAGCAGCAAATAGTGATTTGATTTTTGATTCGTATTACCTACACAAAGCGCTGAATATGTGTCTGTTTTTTCAGTGAGTTATTGTATTTCTTCCGAACCAGTCTGTTTACAGACCAATTGAAACATACTGTGAACGTTTCAAAGCATTTCTTGTAGTTCCGAATACCCTCACAAGACCTTCTTGAAAATGAGGTTTCAGATTTTCCGGGAAAAATAGTCTTAAATAAATAAAACTAACAGCCATAAACGTTACAGTCATATGCAGAGCAAAAAGACCTATGAATCAATCAAATGGTAAAAGGCTGGGAACATCCATTACTTTAACAAATAAATAAAAAAAAATACTAAATTGTTATTTGCCCTCAGAGTGAAATGAATCGAATGACATCATTCGGCTGATGTCACTCCCAAGCATACGCCCTGCCTTCCCAGCAATGCAGTGATCCTGTGCTTGGAGAGAAGTGTCATAGCCTTCAAAGATCAATCATGGTGCATTAGGAGCTGTAATTACCCTGCTGTTGTTGAGAAACAGCCCTGTCACTTTCGCTCAGCAGTGCTGACTGCAGTGAAAACTAAACCATTAGCCTGAAAGAACAGATAATTTACTGTGAAGCAAAACAAACAGTGAATTCTGCCAACTCTATATTAACAGAGTAGAATGACTCTTATAATGTCCAGCCTGGTCTGGTAAGAGGGAAGATGTTTAGTCAGCCTTTTCCTTCAATATCTAACATTCTTTTTGTGGAAGTCAGGTACAAAGTGATTGGATAGCACGTGCATACAGGGTGCTTTTGTCAACTATGGATTGAAGATCCGGGCAGGGCTGCACAGTTAAGCATATCACTGTCATAATCACTTAAGATTTCGCTGAGACTGTAGATCTGAGAGTCAGAGTGTCAATGACAAGGCATTCGAAATGTTTAAACCAAACAGGTTCTATAGTAACAGATTAAGGGGGTAATGTAAGTATAGCCGCAATGCAAATAACTGTAGATGCTAAATTCAAATTGCACTGCGCCCTATGTAAGTTTAAGAGCAATGCAAATTACTCAACATGCACAAATAATGATCCGCAATTATGATAACGAGGATCTCAATGAGTGCATCAGTCTATTTAGTGGCCGCACTTGCAGAGTTAGAAGTACAGAGAGCAGTAGTTGCTGTATGACATTTGTGGAGCACGAAAATACAAAGCAAAAAAAATATGTCAGAGGAAGGGCAGCAAGTACTCTTGGCGATGGGGAAAAAAAACAAAAACGTTTTCTGAGAAGGAGCTGAGAGTACTTGTTTGGAAAAGCCTCAGCCAACATCAGTTATGGTAGTATCCTTAGGAAATGATATGTATTGGCCTGCCCTTTTCAGCATGACATCCAGAAATGTGCCTAGCACTCTGGAAAAGGTGGCTTGGGCTGTCTCTCTAGACATTTCAACTGTGGTCTGAAAGAAACCAGAGGCTTAGTGCAGAGTTTTTGGAGGGTCATTAATTGCCTAAGAGCAAGGCAAATCCTCACATCACATTACAATGTTTGCGTCCGCTTAGTATCCAGATCCTGCCCAATTCCATGTTCTTTTCTTCATTTGAATGCATTTCAATATAATTTTAATGGATTAATGATGAAAAACTGCACATTTGATAGCGGGAGCAGAAAGGCAGGTGAACACCATTCTTTAAATACGCCACATTTTTAGCAACTGGTAAAATCAGACTTTACGGCAGCATTATGGGGGGTTTTGCACCTGCAAATCACTTTGTGCACATCTTTACATCACCTCCTAAGTATGTTAATATCAGGGTTTCGTCTGTTTTTTTTTATTTAGATTTAATGAATATGTTTGTAAGTGCTCAGTGGCTCCCTCTAATCAAGTTGAGAGAGTACTTTCTCTTGCACTCTGTGTATGACAGGCCTGACAGCAAATAGTTTATGAGAAATACATTCAACTTGTTCTTACTTCTTTAAAGGCATTTTTGGCTGATCTAGACTACTTTACATTATTCTACAACAGACAGCAACTAAAGAGCTGCTCCTGAACCCAGGGGAAAGCACCATAACACAGATTGAAATACACAGTATTTGAGTAATTGCCATACAAACCACAATTACTCAAGCAGAAGGGCTGCCTTAAGAAAATTACATTTGAAGGTTCTTACTGAGTAAACAAAAAAAAAAAAGAAAGATTCTTCCTGGGGTATAAAGGATGGGCCTCGATGGACCAAACAACCTCTTCACAATCCCACCATTCCCCAAGCAGGTGGCTTGGTTAGCCCTCAATATTGCAGTTGCTATTTTGTTTTATTACACCACATACATCTGTTTTTATCACCTCTAACTAGCCGAGGCATAGCAGAAGGCTGGTGTTTAAAGATTCCTGTCAGATTAATTGTCCACATCGCTTGCCTTTGTGGTCAGTACGTTTCTACCAACTGCTTTTGAAACTTTATGACTTTTTTTGTTTAGGTCTTGTAATTGTTCCCCTCTTAAAAAGAGTGCCCTAAGTGGTTTTCAGATGAGGTGTGCCAGACTGGGAGGCTGCAGTATGTTTCAGCCACTGATGTCAAGCACCTTGGAGTAAAGTGTACTTCTCAGTCAAAGAAGTTCAGTTCCATCCCTTTTTTGAAGATGGTCATCAGGGATAACAAACTTTTTGAAGCAGTCGTGGTCACAAGATTTGGTATAAAATAATGTTCATTTAATAGCCAGTAAGCAATGGTAGTAACCTGATTTCTTAGAACTGTGAAAGTAAAAAAATGGTCCCTGAGTGGCTCACCTGGTAAAGGCACGACCGTGTGGTGTGCAGGGTCGTACAGTCAGGGGAGCGCAGGTTCATGTCATGGCTGTGTTAAGTGAACCTGTTTTTCACTGGGGATTTAGGTGAAATCAGAAACACAGGAAAACAACAGCAAGGTCTTCTACATCTAGAATTGCTTCAACTTATATTAGAGGGATACTGGCTCTTAAATAACAAATCACAGTTGCCTTTTATAGCTGGACATAAACTGGAACATTAATGTTGGGAAAATAAGGTTAAATGGGAATTGTTACATTACGGACAGTGTAAACTTCAGATAAATTGTATTGTGGTTAAAAGTCACATCTTTTTTGCATTGTGTGATTCCTCACTGCCTGCTAGACAGCCTGTGTCACGCTATCAGGACAGTAAATCATTTTCACGATAAGGAAAGTATTGTGTGTTTGACCTTTGTGTACTGTCAGGTTTCAGGCTGGATTGTAGACTGCAGAGACTGAGTTTAACATGGGTTTCGTGGTGCTGATGGAAACGTCTCTCCTCAAGACAGACAGGCACAGAGCAAGTCAGAAGAGTAAAATCCTGCAATTAAATCTGGAGAGCCAGTTTAAGTAAAATGTTAGTTTATTAAAAGCATATTTAAAAAAGCAACCCTATGAGCTATCACAGCTCTACCATAAAATACATTAAAATGATTTGGTGGGGGCTGACAGGCACCCAGAGTTCTGTAAAATGGGCCCTTAACAATCCCAGAGAGGTGAGATTATTTTAAAAGGCAATGCAGAAGCACCACCTGTCCGTGTAGGTAAGAACTGTTGGTAAGAACTGTTGATAAGAACTGTTGGTAAGAACAGTTTTGCCACAGGAAACCACAAGGCCGCACAGCGACTACTGAAAGCCAACGCTGTTGCTGCAAGGGTGCCTCAGCGGAACAACCCCTTGGCTTTTTTCTTCTTGGGCCTGGTGGAGGGGCGCTCAGGGAGAACAGGACTCGAAGATGCTGCTTCAAGGGTGGGCGTCACGGTCTGTAATCACACAACAAAGACTCACTTAGCAGTTTAAAATATGTGCTGGACATACCCTGTATGCAAAATCCCACTTTAACTTCCCAATCATACACTGTAAATAATGGTTGTAGCTCATCAGATTGGAATGACTTTTTCAGTGATACAAAATGTTTTACATGGAGTGCATTAGTGACTGTGCACTGGAGAAAAGGGTTTGTAACCAGGAGGTCCCCGGTTCAAATCCCACCTCAGCCACTGACTCATTGTGTGACCCTGAGCAAGTCACTTAACCTCCTTGTGCTCCGTCTTTCGGGTGAGACGTAATTGTAAGTGACTCTGCAGCTGATGCATAGTTCACACACCCTAGTCTCTGTAAGTCACCTTGGATATAGGCGTCTGCTAAATAAACAAAATAATAATAATAATAATAATAATAATAATAATAATAATAATAATAATAATAATAGATGCCATCTGCTGATGCTTGTAATGGATGCATATGGATTGAGACCTCTGAATGATGAAAAACACTGCCCCCTATGGACCATACCAGAGGTGAATGTGGATCATGTGGCAACTTTTGTCAAAATTGACTTTTTTGTGACCAATAACTTTTCTATGCCATGTCATTGCTGTTTAGTGATTTTACAGCCACCCTGAACATCACAATTAAGGTGTTTTAGCCAATAATCAATGCAATATAAAAATACATACTACATCAATAAATATTTAATATCCAAAACTATTTACGTTTCTTGTTTTAACTGGCTTTATTAATGGCCTCCTTCTCCATATAGACATTTTTAATGGTCCGAGGTCCCTCTCAGCCAATCAGAAAAAGAAAAAAAAACAGAAGAGGGAGGAGCAAGAGATAAGTCCCACCCCTTGACAGACAGGCAGGACTTCATCTTAACTCAAACAGTTCCCAACAGATTGAAAAGCTCTTCCATCTGTATACAAGTTTAAGGTAACAAAAGTAAACATTCAAAAATACTTTACATTGTCCTCCTGTCTGGCCTTGGTTACAGCAAAAGAGATCACTTCCTTTTCCTGTTTTTCTTCCACGACGGCTGGAGAGGGACATTTCAGTTCTTGGTTGGCAATGGCGCTTGCACTCTCTCCTCCTCCTGAAAGAATGGAAAATGGAACATCATAAGTAAGGCCCTGGCTGGAACAAACTACGGGCCTTGAATGAACTGGGGTTCTAACAGTGGGGTTAAACAGGCCTTGATTCAATTATTTTAGACATTGTGTAAAACAAAATGCACTCATTCACTGTGCCAGAACTGTGTGCAAACAGAGCCAGAGACACACTTCACACATCTTGCATGGCCTCCGCATTCTCTGGTCCGCAATCCCATTTCAAATAGCGATCCAAATGTATTAACATCCCTCAAGACACCTTCCATCACCTTGTCATGTCATTGCTGTGACCATGGCAACTGATGGCATTTGATAGTAGGTTCAGGTCCTAATAAAGTGGCCAGTTAGTGTACCTGTGTGTGTATATATATATATATATATATTAAATAAAACTTGTAATAAAACTAAACATCTATAATTTATTAAAATGTGAACCATGATAATTAACCACTATCAGCGAACTAGAATAGTGAACCCCACTGCTGTGACAGTGCTGTGACAATATTGCCATTGCAACCCATATCAGTACAAGGCGTGTAAGATGGAACATGCCTTGGGTGGCAGTGTTGACCTGGCTGTGTTCGACATCATTGCCCGGGTGCTTGCGCTATGATGACACCGAAAGCATTGTTACTGCTGTGTACAGCTCCTGAATCTCTCTGCTGAATCCTCTGCAGGCCTGCACAGCACACACCTCCGGCAGTCTCTGCAAGAGGAGAGATTGGAAGAGTTCACTTGTTTTGCAGGTATTGGAAATGTACATGTGGCCCATGCATTCTTGTGGTTACAGCTAACAAACTAATTCAATAAATATCACCTGTTTTGCACCTAGTTTTGAAAGAAACACATATTATAGCAATCATGTGTCTTCCGTTTTAAACATGCTATCTGGTACACTAGGTTCAGTTCTGAGACTATTCTATATTCGCAGGAAATCCTCTGCAGTGTCTTCTGGGTCAAAGCATGTTACAGGGATGCTTAAAACATGTGTTTTAAAAAGTCACCAGGATGTGATGACTGAAACAGAAAGCAGTCCAAATGATTCTTAACAGCAAGTTAACATGATTTAAGATGATATTCCACACCTTTATCTAGTTGCTCTTTTAAATTTCTCCATTTTTTTTGTTTGGGGGACCCCCTTTTAAAACGATTCTGAACAAAGACCCCACAACTGAAAACTGAGGAAAAGGCCATTTACAAAAAAGAAAGAAAAACTGTACAGCAGTGAAAATAAATTTTCAATGTATAGTGTCTGTGAGTATCACAGGGCCATCTCTTTAACTAATAGTGACAGGCCTCTTTTTGTTGAATATCAGTGTCGTTTTACAAGAGAGAACCTTCTGGACAACCTGTGCAGACCCCAGTTTGAGAACCATAGTCTTAAAGGAACTCTGAATGTATCTGCATTGGGACTTTCTGAATATCTACTCTCTGTGCAAATACCTTTCAATAGCAAGCCTGCTGACTAACCTCCCCATGAGCAAAGCGTTCACCGAGTCTTTGACAGGTGTTATGCTCTATTGTCATCTTTCTTCATCCTAGTAAACAAACCCAGTGAAAGTAAATATTTTACTAGACCTCAAACAAATTTGCCCTTCCCATTTCAAAGCTATTTTAAAAGCTTTTCAAAGAGCTAAGCCATCTTTATTATTAGGATTTTAATGCTGGCTCTGAGGGGATGGAGTACCAACGTTTGGCAAAGACATACCTTTCTCAGGACTGTGCTTTTGAGAACAAACAGGTGTTTAGTTAGGGGTTCAGAGAATAAACTAATACACAAGACATCTCCTGAGATCTTTGTTTAAGCAGCTGGGAAATAAACCATTCCTAATTCCATTTATATAGCATCCTTCACAAACAAGCATTCCAGCACTACAACCATATACAGATCTGCAGTGCTAATTAAACAAAAAGCTGCCCTAACAGATACCTCTGTTATTGTAGCGAAGAAAAAAAAGCATCAACCTGGTTCTACACTTCCATTCACTGGTGTCAAATGTGTTGAAACATGATATCTGGTACTAAGCTAAGTTAAAGAAATCAATGTTTGTAAGCCATGCTTTCAGGTAGTGTTACACTTCCTTGGTAACTTTGAGGGTGAAAGTGTCCCCATTGCTTCAACAGCTTCTTTTCTGTCATTAACCAACCATCTGCTACCTCTATTGACTAACTGACAGTAACATGCTTTGATACCAAAAGCACTACTGAGGCGAAATGACCAAGGAAGTGCACGTGTAACACATTTCCTGACAATAAGGTATGAAAACTGAGAACTTAATAAAGTATTAGAACTTAATAAAGTATTAGAAAGTACCAGATATGTTTTAAAACAAAAATACCTGTTTGTTATAACGTGTTTTTTTTCAGAACTGCACTTATGGGACTATGTAGCTGTTGACGACTGTAAGTCGCCCTGGATAAGGGCGTCTGCTAAGAAATTAATAATAATAATAATAATAATAATAATAATAATTGAAGTGCAAAACAGGTAAGGTTTATGGAATTATTTGGTTGGCAAGGGCAAGGGCAAAGGGGTTCTCTCACTTCAGACAAGCAGGACCAACACTGTGTACATCTTTGTAAACAAGCCAAATTGTGGAATGTACTTGAACCATTACTTCTGGCCTAATAAAGTAGTCAGTGTGTGTGTGTGTGTGTGTGTGTCTCCTTCAATCTTAACCAGTGTCACCATCTCTAGACAACTGGATCTAGCTTTTACTTTTTTAAAGAAATAATGTCAGGATGCTGTAATCATTTTTTTATTATTATTATTTTTATTTTTTTTTTCAATTTAGAGTGCCCAATTATTTGATGCTCATTATACTCCCCAATTTAGACTGCCCCACAACAGCTCAGTAGAACTGAAGGTCAGTGGACGTCCTCCAGTCCCACGACCAAGCTAATTGCCTCTTTAGAACCAACTCTATAGCAGATATACCAGCCCCTGCAGGATAAGACCAGCCCTGCAGTTCTCCGTTGCTCATTGGGCATCTGGCTAATAGGGGCTAATAAGGGGAGTTTGCCTTCCTGACCCATGGGAGCACCAGAGCCAACGCGACGCTCCCCATGGAATCCCCAGTGAAGCTTGGCAGCTTTGCACAGCTAGGACGCAAACATGACTCCATGACTGTATGACTCTGCACACCACACAGCCATGCCCTTTACCAGCTGAGCCACTCAGGTCCCCTGGAAGGGATCTTTGTTTACCGCTACACAGGACACTTCTGGTAAGCTCTCATGTGTGCTGTGAAATCAATTGCTGTATTAAGGGCAGCAGTGTGGAGTAGTGGTTAGGGCTCTGGACTCTTGACCGGAGGGTCGTGGGTTCAATCCCAGGTGGGGGACACTGCTGCTGTACCCTTCAGCAAGGTACTTTACCTAGATTGCTCCAGTAAAAACCCAACTGTATAAATGGGTAATTGTATGTAAAAAAATAATGTGATATCTGTATAATGTGAAATAATGCATAATGTGTATAATGTGATATCTTGTAACTGCTAATAAATAAATAATAATAATTTATCAGTAACTAATGAAATTAAAATGAAAAGTAAAACATTCATATACTGGATTTAAAGAGCAACTTGGACTGGGTATAAAATCCCAGTTCTGCATTACTAATGTATCCTTGTTTAGAATCACTTTGTCTCATTTTCTGTTTCACTCATCCCATCTCGGTGACATTTTAATAGCACCACTGTGGCCTCTACAGATCTCAAACACCCTCTCTAAATACAGCTGGTACACCAGAATACGCATCAGCAACACAATCTGCATAACAAAAAAATAAGAAAAATTAGGCACTTTGTGTTTTTGTGTTTGAAAAAGTCCCTAGGTTGTGATGACTGTAAAAGAAATGATATACAAGTGAATTTAAACAACAAGAACCCGCTGGTGAAGATACAGAGGGGCTCAGTAATGCTGGGCAGAACCGATTTCTAGGTAATAATGTCATACTTCCAGAGAGCACTGTATGGTTATAGTAATAAAACTATATCTCCCACCCCCTGGAGCCCACATGTGTTCCATCTCAACAGGGCTTTAACCAGCGAGTGAAATTGATATCAAATATAAACCTTTGATCTGACCCAGAAGTGAGTTTGCAACGAAGTGACTAACCAACAGCCACACTAAACCTTTATGATACCAAAGGTGTGATCTAAAGCAATCAAAACTGGTAAGTGTACCATAAACATGCTCCATAAAAATGCCATCTTTGAAACATGGGCATTGAAAACAAGTTATCCTTTCTATCCAGGGCGTCAACATCTGAAAGATAAAACAATTAGAAACAGACTACTGAGTAGACCCTATAAAACAATGAATGCCAATCCTTTGCTTTCGAGAAACAACAAACACAAAAATACGAGAAGTCATTATGTACACATGGATGGGATTGTTGGAAGCAACCTAATGGAACAACAACTACAAAGTGCTTTTAGAATTTGTAAGGCAGCTATGGCCAAAAGTTTTGCATCACTCTATAGAATTATCTAATTTTGCTTCATAGACCAATGAAACCTGCTGAATAATGTTATGCTAACATATTGAATTATATACCGCTTTGTAGTTTTTCATATTATTATTATTATTATTATTTATTTTAGCAGACCCTTATCCAGGGCTTACTTACAATCGTAAGCAAATACATTTCAAGTGTTACAGTACAAGTAATAATACAATAAGAGCAAGATAAATACAATGATTAGTTCAAGCAAGTACAAGTGTGACAAAATACAATTCAATAATACAGCAGATAAAAGTGACCGTGATAGTTACATCAAGATATGATTAAATACCAAATACTACACATTAAACACTTGGCAGATTACAGTACTCTGAAGTACAGGATTAAATGCAGTAAAATAAGGGGCAGATAAGAGTAAGTAAAGCACATTTAAGGAAGGGTGAAAGTGACCCAGGGCGAGAAACAGAGGAGTTCTACAGGTGCTGTCTGAAGAGGTGAGTCTTAAGGAGGCGCCGGAATGTGGTCAGGGACTGGGCGGTCCTGACATCTGTAGGTAGGTCATTCCACCACTGCGGAGCGAGGGTGGAGAAGGAGCGGGCTCTGGAGGCAGGGGAGCGTAGAGGAGGTAGAGCCAGTCTTCTAGTGCAGGCGGAGAGAGGTCGAGTGGGGTGTAGGGAGAGATGAGGGACTGGAGGTAGCTGGGTGCAGTCTGGTCAAGGCATCTGTAGGCTAGTACAAGAGTCTTGAACTGGATGCGAAGGTGATCGGTAGCCAGTGGAGTGAGCGGAGTAGTGGAGTTGCGTGGGAGAAGCGAGGCAGAGAGAACACCAGGTGGGCAGCGGAGTTCTGGATGAGCTGGAGCGGACGGGTGGCGGACGCAGGGAGGCCAGCCAGGAGGGAGTTGCAGTAGTCTAGGCGGGAGAGTACCAAGGCCTGGACCAGGAGCTGGGTGGCGTAGTTGGTGAGGAAGGGTCGGATTCTTCGGATGTTGCTCAGGAAGAATCGGCAAGTGCGTGCCAGAGTGGCAATTTAAAAATGTGACATTTCAAAATCTAACATGAAATATTGTACTACTATTATGGCTTCCGGTAGACTTTTGCCATATTTTGTAGTTTTTTTGATTACACGATGTTAAATAAAATATTAAAATTATGTTTATATAGTTTTTAATTTATATATAACAGATTAGTAAAAAATATTTTGGTATCCCTGAATAAATAAATGCATTCAAATGTAAGCAACAGACTAGAGCAAAATGTGATCTTGAAATGCAGAACTACCCGGGGATATTGTTCTAAAAACAAATACAAATCATAGGGATGAGAAAGACGTCAAGGTGCAGACCACACATTCACAAGCATGCTGTGAAACTCCAGTATGTCAGTAACATGCATCCCCCGCTGTAAATTCAAAAATTACCAGAATGACCATGACACATATCAACAGTATACATGAAGTCTGATGGCTTAAATATGGACGGACGTACAGACAGACATACACCTCCATATATCCCCACAATCTGATACTCCCAATAACTTATGCTAAAAATATAAATGTATACCAAGTTTCATCACAATATATTTGGGGTTTTCAAGATATATGCAAAAATGTGATTGTGACATACAGACGTACACATATGCAGAGACCCAGCCGAGTCCCCCAGACATCCTCAGAATGTAAGGGCATATATACAGAGACCCAGCCGAGTCCCCCAGACATCCTCAGAATGTAAGGGCATATATACAGAGACCCAGCCGAGTCCCCCAGACATCCTCAGAATGTAAGGGCATGTTTGGCTTGGGCACTGCTTAATATAACTGGCATGTTAGTGTACTAGTGGTTGACAAATAAACAATCCTGAACTGGGCACCTTTCCTAACCAACTGTACAGTAAATATTAGTTCTGGTTGCAGTGTTAAATAAATTCCATACAAAGACAACCCTTTGCCACTGATATTGAGTTTTCCTGCTTAGAAACTATAACCTGTCATGCCGATGGAGCTGTACTGAATTGAAGGCTATTGTTAAAAAAAACTTAGTTGTAGCACCAAATTGGATGACAACTTTTAAAAGCTAAAATGAGAATACCTCTCGCAGTGTAAGGTGTATTGTTGAGATTTGCTACTTTCACCCTGCTTCCCTGGTGGGAGACAATCGGGGGGGAAGGGGGGGTCGCTGCATTTGTAACACGCAGTGTTGTGTGATACACGGCCATTACGGATTCTGTCCCCTGTCAGTGAGATGAAGTTAAAAGCTCTAAAACCACGAATGCAGATGAGCCCGGCTCGTTGTGTGGTGATTAAGACAGTCGTGGTTTGCACACAGCCCTGTTACACATTCCAGCAGGGTTTAGAATGTACGGTTAAAGGAGGACATCTCTGAATCATTTTTCTTTTAAAAGACCAGGGAACAAAAGGGCAGTCCTTGTTTCTGGTTGTTGTGCAAAGTATTAAAATGACCGATTCTTACCTGTACGTGTGACACACAAACAGAGACTCACCTCCATATATCCACAGAATGCAATACTCGCAATCACCATTCATCACTTCTAGTTTTCTGTTTTTTCAACATCATGAAACCTCAAATTCATAGTATTTCAAAAGAAAAGAAAACTAGTACGTTTAACAAACAACCAGTCAGGTTAATTAGGACTGCTGGATTATCAAACCCATACACAGCATTGGCTGCTATCTGCTTCCAAGTGTCACAAGTCAGCCTTCATACAAAAGACGGTTAAATCCCAGTACAAATAAAAAACAGCCTGCTGTTGGCCTTAATAGGCCTGTCTGAAAACCGGAGAGTGAGGCTCCCAGCACAGAACAAAAACAAAACACAACCAGGAAGCAGTACAATTACAAAAACTAAATAGGAACAATTATTAACAGTAAACAACACGCCCTATTAGTACATTATTTTCAGTATGTTATTCAGTTGCTGAGACTATTTTCTGCCACAAGGGTAATCTGTTACAGTACCTTGCTTGTTTCCTGGTTTGATTTGTTATTTACCGTATTTACTTAAATTGTATGGTGGTGGAAGGGCAAGCAGGTGGGGGTGGGGGAGATAATTTAAGAATAGAACTGGATGACATACGTTCTTAAGTTTAGGACACCAAATTAACTCTCCAAATATTTATCTCATGAAAAAAAGTCCCAGTACTTCGGAAGGAATAACATTGTGTCTAAATATACTGACCATATTTTTGTATTTGTTGATTCTAAATAAAAAAAATAAAGCTTGATGTTCTACTTGTGTGTACTACCTCTCCCAGATAGAAACCCAAAATGTGGAAAGAGCTTTAAAAACCTACACTTTAAAGTCTTCTCAAAGAGATCATTGATGCCCACTGACCCAGGTAAGGAGACTCCATGCTGGAGGTCTTCAAAACACAGGGATCCAAGGTGATCTCTGGTAAACGGCACACTTTCACAAATCTGAAGCAATACTAACCTATTTGTCTAATGAAGGAGCTGTTTGAGTCAAAATTCAATCTTATAATAGGAACATGAAAGAAAAGGTGATAAATTCCTGTGTAGCAGCCTACACTTTTGTCACTGGTCAAGAATCCTGCAAGTACTTCATTTGCTCAATTATACTGCCTACTTACCTCAGGAGAACAAGAGAGACTCTAATAAACCCATTCACAGGTGACCTGAGGTACAGGGAAAGTAATGGCACCTTGGGTGTGTTCTTATCTTTCATTAGGAATTCTTAGGACACTTTTTAATGTGGTCGGTTCTCTCTCTTGGCTGCCATGGGCGTTGTAATTTAATTTGTGGATTTAATGCTAATGAAACAGGAGTAATGGCACTGGCTATGATGAGACATGAGCGCTTCCTCCTCACAGCTCCCCACCATTCAACCTCTCAGGCAGAAACTCAGAAGTGTGCCAGACTGTTTGGTGAATCTGTGGTGTGGACTAATGTTAAAGCTTTACCTAATATCATACAATAATATTACATTTTCTACCTGTTTAATGTCATATTAAGTGTGTTCTCCATCATTCTCTGTTATCGTTTCTGCTCAGATCAATATTTACAGTGCGTTCTGTTTTCCTCTTCAAATGTTGATTAAAATGTACCCCCGGTTACTCAATTTGAAAGGCCTAAATAGAAACACTGATGCAACCCTTTGACAGGGTGACTGGTGGTCTGACGTCAGGCAGAAGCAGGAAGCAGGAAGGAAAAATACTGACACCAGGGAAGTACTGCAGGTAAAAAGAATCGGCTGGCTGCCGTTTTTATTTATAACAAAAAATAAATAAAATATTTAAACAAAAAAAACACACGCGCTCACAGAGCAAAATAAAAGGGTTAACACCAAACAAATCTCGCACACTAAATAATAAATAAACCATATAGGTCAGGCTGGGCAGATTGCCTTCACTGTTCCTGTTTTAATTCTTATTTTCTCCACTCTCCGTTCTCGTTCCTCCTCTGAACTCCCACCCCAAACTGAGAGTGCTGCAGGCTTTTTATATCGTGGCCGAGGGGTTTAACTAGCATGCAATTAATTATTCTATTACCCCTCGGCCACAATCTGCACGAGTTTATTAATTAACGGCTACGCCGTCACAAATACATAAATAATAATATACACTGCGCTTCGCCGTCCTAAAACACAATAAATAAACACACAAACAAACAAACACAAAATAACACGGGCGGAGGGGGAGCCCGTTCTAAAATAAAACAAACAAATACTGTACAGGGCTGCTCGCCCTGTTACAAACCCCCTTGGCTATCAGGAAGACTGAAGGTCGACGGCCACCCTGCATTCCTGTGATTAAGCCAATTGCCTCTTTTTACCCTCCGAACCGGTTAACCATGATGTTAACCAAGCTACAAGCCTGGGAATGCTCAGCCCTGGAGACTGATTAGTTGTGGTTCCTGAGACACTATGAGGTGAACTGTCTGATACATTTTTTTTTTTTATTAGTAGTTGCCAATTGATTTTACCCTGTTTTTCTCCCAATCTGAAATATCCAATTGTATTTTAGGCTCAGCTCACAGCTACTACCCCTGTTCTGATTCGGAGGCGGCGAAGACGAACACACGTTGTCCTCCGTAGCGTGTGCCATCAGCCGACCGCTTCTTTTTACTCTGCAGGCCCGTCATGCAGCCAAGCCAGAGTGATAGCGTAGGAGGACAAAGCAGTTCTGGGCAGCTTACAGGCAAGCCTGCAGGTGCCCGGCCAGTCCACAGGGGTCGCTGGTGCGTGGTGAGCCGAGGACACCCTGGCCTTGCTGTGAGCAGTGCTAAAATAAAGCTCTTTCATTGCACTAATGGAGTACAAACACTACAACCAGACCACTACTAGATTAGCACATGCAAAAATTAATGCACCATTTTAATCGCTTTTTTCAAAAACTTCCGCTTAGAAACCCCTCTACCACACACTTCCCCTCTGCCTTGATGAGACGGGTGCCCCCTAATACCTTAGAAGTGCCACGTACTTTAATTAAAAACCCTAAAACTGCATTCTTGATTATGCTGAGCTCCCTGAATCTCTGGAATATAATTTATTTGTTTGCACTGAAAACAATAGAACATTGGTCACCTTAATAATTTTGAGTTTAGTGAAAACAAAAATGAATGAAAAAAGAATAAATCATATAAGTTATAATCATACTTTTAGAGCGTCAATTAATATCTGAAAGTCGCTGTGTGATTAAATATTCTGTGCTTTGCTTCTAATCACTCATTCCCAGCACACGCCATCACTATTTGCTAGCAATGCCAATGAATTCATCTGGCAAATGCTGTGTAAAACTAGGCAATAAAGTCTCAAAATCGAAAATTGCCTACAGTCAAACAGGCAGATATCAAAATAAATCAAAATCATTTTTTTTCCCATGATCAAGTTGCTTCACAAAATGTGATCAGAAAAACTGGATCCAATTTCTTTGACACACCTTTACTGTGTTATCATGGGAGAAGGCTGTGTGGTCCAGTGGTTAAAGAAATGGGCTTGTAACCAGGAGGTCCCCGGTTCAAATCCCACCTCAGCCACTGACTCATTGTGTGACTGTGAGCAAGTTACTTAACCTCCTTGTGCTCCGTCTTTCGGGTGAGACGTAATTGTAAGTGACTCTGCAGCTGATGCATAGTTCACACACCCTAGTCTCTGTAAGTCGCCTTGGATAAAGGCATCTGCTAAATAAACTAATAATAATAATCATAAATATTTCCAAGAAACCACCTGGTACTGCTACGTGATCATACTAGGTGTGTGTTATGTCAATATCATAAACTAGACACACTCACTTACTACACGGAGCTGGGCTGTTGAACAGAATTCATTTTATTTCACTCTTAACCTGTTTACACATCTGCGCAGTTCAAACAGTATTCCAATTCCATCCAAAAGAAGATAGAAAGGCAGAGAAGTTGAAAAAAGCTGCAAATAGAATAATCTAACAAGAAAAAATAACTCAAAATAATTTTTTTGGGTGTATTTTTATTTTTTTATTATTTGTGCATTTTTCTTGAGGGATATCAGACAACGTCCATTAGGTAAACTGTTCCCCCACTTCTACCACTAGTTGAATAAAAATTGATTTGAGTTTGTTTCAAAGACTCAGACTCGAAGTCAAGGACTCATGACTCGGTCTCTAATGACAGTGACTCGGACTCTAAATAAAACATACATCCCAAATGTCATCAACAGTAGAGTCCATGACACTGTTTAAACCCATACTTCACAAAAATCACATCAAACAGTGCAGGTACACACGACAACATGCAGCACTGCAGGAGATAAGTGAAATGAATCAAAATAACAGGGACAGCACAACAAGCAGAAACCCAAGCTAAAGAGACTACCCGTAACCTTGATGTGCCTCCATAAAGAGTTCCAGAGTACTAATGACTCACACATCAAGAACTACTCCGTCTCATCAGGGGATGATAAAGTCCAATGTGGCCTTGAAGACCAAATAGGGGTTATCTACTTTAATTTCTAAACTAGAAGTCAAGATCATATGAGACCAGCTAAAGACATACATATGGAAGCAGGAACAGCTTTTAGAATAAGGAGCTGAACTGAAAAACAAAAAAGTCTGTCAAACTTCATAGGTTCTAAAAAGAAGCATTTTTAAACACCAGGCTCCTTCACACACACACACACACACATGCACACACGCACACACGCACACACACACACGGGCAGTGCGTTTTACAGCACAATTTGCTTTAAGGTAAATAAATTCCAGTCAAGCAATAGAATGTATAAATTAACAAACATAAAATAATCCAGGAAACATGTATCCACAAATGGAATACTTAAAGAGTTAAAAGAACAAGAATAACATGCTCTAATTACCATAAACTATGAGAACAATGTCACTTTGGAGTATAGCTACATAACACTTAAATAACAATGTCACTTTGGAGTATAGCTACATAACACTTAAATAGCAATGTCACTTTGGAGTATAGCTACATAACACTTAAAGAACAATGTCACTTTGGAGTATAGCTACATAACACTTAAAGAACAATGTCACTTTGGAGTATAGCTACATAACACTTAAAGGGTACATAAAGACCTTTTTTATTTTATTGTGTTAAATTGCATTCCTTGCCTCAAGATGGCTTCACATGTACCCACATGGACCTCTCAGAACTACACTTCCCATCATACTCCTGCTCACTGGTAAATCCACCTGTGAGCAGGAGGATGATGGGAAATAAAATAAAAGGTCCTTATGTACCCTTTAAGCCCTGCAACTTTACTGCATACAATAATTTCAGATATACACGAATAATGGTGAATTATTACTTATGTTTGTGTTTGAATTAAAAGACAATACAATTTAAATTAAATCAAAATGTAAAGCACAGTACATTAAAAAAAAGTATTGGCCAAAGGTTTAAATTAATGAATACAAAACAAGGTTTATTTGAAATAAATTCAAGAATAAAACTGCAAGGTACAAAACAGCTCAAAACCAGGAATTATTTTTGTTTGTGATATACCAGGGCACCAACTACTGTCTGACACAATGGACATATCCCTCCAGCTATGTTGAATCAGTGCCTTGCCAGCTGACCATGCTGCTCCTGCAGGCCATTGATAGGAGTTCTGGAACCCCAGGGTTCTCTCCAGCAATCTCATATAGCTGGGTAGCAGACCATCCGAGCTGGGACCCTTCCCACTGTCAGTGGCTTCAACAAAATGATTCCAGCAATCTTACCTGCGTGTGCACTTCCATTCATTATACACTGTAGGTCTCAAAGGTCCAGTTTTGAAAGACGATATAACAAATATGTATTTTTATTTTTAAAACATGATATTTATTATTATATTTGGTTAAAAAAAAGTTAGTGTTACACTTCCTTTCTCATTTCACCTGGGGGGGAGAAAAATGTCCCCACCCCTTCACCGGTTTCTTTCCTGTCCAAAACCAATCAGCTGCTTAGGTGAGGCAATAAGACCCAGGAAGTCTAACAAATATCTTGCGAAAAAGACTTAGAAACTGAGAACTTTCTTAAACCAGATATCATGTTTTAAAATGAAAAAATGAAAATACATGTGTGATATTACTTTCCAAACTGCCCATTTGAGATCTGTGTGGCTAACTGAAGTGCAACACTGATAAGGCTTATGGAATTATTTTGTCAGGGGGTCCTGGTCATTCAAATACTGGTAATATTCTGAAACCTAGGTCTAGTTTAAGTTTCTAACTGCTTATATGTTTATATAAATCCAGTCATGGCATCAAATACATTTGTATTTTGTGTCCAGTTTTCCCAGTTTGCTTTCTATGTCAGGCTCAACATTTCCATAATCAGGATTACTGCTTTCACGTTCCTTTTAAGTACTCCCCCCCCCCCTGCTCCCCCCCAAAATAGTAAGCCGTCATTTTTTGGTTTAACATGCATAAATGAAAATCTGCATTGGTATAAAAAAATAAAACTGCTGTTAATGATGCTGTCAGTTAACAATGTTGCACTGAGCGAGTGTGAGTGACCGACATGCAATGTTAATTGATAGCATTGTTTTAAATATTAAACATTTGTAAGCATGTTGGATGACACAGCAGGACGTTCAGGCCAGTAACTGCACTGGGGCTGAGATTTGTGCTGTACATTCTGTGAAGACGTGCCTTCCTTCTAAGTGCAATAAACTTTGCAGGATGGGAATTTTCCAGCCTGTCTTAATCACCGTATCACAGCAATTAACAAAGTCAGTTCGTAGGCAAAACTTTGTTTAACTACAGGTCTCATTCCACAGAACTTCTTGAGTGCATAGTAAACGATGTACAAAGGTTTTTATACCTTTTTCAGTACCTATAATAAACAGGGACCATTGGGAACATTCCCCTTGACTGAAGTTGTTTTCTTGGGCGCTTTCCAAACACATAACCTTGATAAACAAATTGCAATGAAACAGTCTTGCTAAGCAGATGCGGAGCCCGATCAAAGGAAAGTAATTCTCCCAAATCAGCGGTTTCATTTATGCAGACATACTTTCTTTTGCATTTGTTATATAAACCGAATGCTGCATTTACTCTAATGTAACAAACCAGTTATGTAATAAAACTAGCTAAAAGGTAAATTGCATAATTTTTACTTAGCCCTGTAACATTGGCCCCTATTCACAAAACTGTTTAAAAGGACTGTTTTTTTTGAATGCCTGTTTTTAGAAGACTGATCATAAACATTCTTTTAGGTCAGGGCTCTTCATCGGTCCGCAGGGACAAGTGGCCCGCCAAGAGTCAGCAAAAATTAATGAAACAAATATGGAAAACATCGTTATTCAATGTGTGATTAGGATGAGTGTCTTATTTTTGTATCCGGCAAAGCTGCGCACGCATCACACCACCTCTTTCCAGTCACTCAGTGAGACTCACGTAAGCCAGTTCCATTGAGTTCCGCTTTGCATACTCTGTGGGTGATTTTATTTTTTTACTCGTGTTGCTATTAAAAAAAAAAAAAAAAAAAAATCGTAGATTCAACGAGTGGATGGACCCATAAATACTTTACCGACTGTACCGAACGCAAAGCCAATGTGTTTATTGTGCAATGAATGTGTCCGTAGCTAAGGAATACAATATGAAAAGGCATTTTGAAACCAAACAAGGAGCTTTTGGAAATACGTACCCAGAGGGCTCAGCAGCTCAAAAGTAGAGGCGCTGATCTCTTCCTACCAACGTGCTTGTGCAGCTCTTGTGCGATCTTGCACTTTTTTGAGATTCATTAAAAAGTAGACCATACAAAGGAGATTAACAGTTTGGTCAGAAACATCAAATATCATTATTTGGGAAATTAACCAAAATGTGGAAACATGATTCCATCGATTTCCCAGGTGCTACTGTTATCCCTTTCCATGGGACTAATCTGTTTGTTTTTAACGTATTCAAGTTTTCTGTTGTGTCAGAGATGGAATAGAAACAGACACAAGTTTATTTGTTGAAAGTGGCACACTCACATAATGTGTGATGAAAGTTTTATGTATGCATTTTTACTCTTTTTTTCATTACCTTAACCACATTGTCGCACAATTCTTGCTCTCAGACTGTATATTATAGTACAACAGTTATACTATTAATATGTCACATATATTTGAAAATGTTTGAAATGATACTCTGTAAATATTCACACTGTTCTATTATTAAAGTACTATTCATATGGTAAAATGTGTAAGTCTTGTTCAATATCCAAATCTTGTTTTATAATATTTATTATATTGTCTAAACTGGCCCCCTTAAAAAACTAGCTGAAAAGCCCTGTCTTAGGTTAAACTAGTTGAAGAGCCCTGTGTTAGGTTAAACTAGTTGAAGAGCCCTGTGTTAGGTTAAACTAGTTGAAGAGCCCTGTGTTAGGTTAAACTAGTTGAAGAGCCCTGTGTTAGGTTAAACTAGTTGAAGAGCCCTGTGTTAGGTTAAACTAGTTGAAGAGCCCTGTGTTAGGTTAAACTAGTTGAAGAGCCCTGTGTTAGGTTAAACTGTGCTTTAAAAATTAGAATAAACCCGCTGTAAAACAATTTCATGAACTGCAAAGTTGATTTAATAAATCAAAATGTGAATTACAAACTAAAAACAGTCCTTAACTAAAGATTGCGTATAATCGTTTTGTGAACAGGAACCATTATTTTTGTTTATTATTTTTATTAATAAAATGTGCAAATTGCAGCGCTTGATTTATTTGGCCACGTAGTCTGAAGCCCTTTGGCATATGAAACAGCCCCGGACTGTGGATGTGCTCGTCTGTTGTCAGCTTACAGAAGCAGGTGTGTCTCAGACCTGCTCATTCCAGTCCTCTAGCTGTGTCATATCGGCCCACTTCACACCTCCTAGATAAGGCACTGCAGATGCAGTTACAAAGTGTCCCAGTGCAAGCGAGTTCCAGAATAGAAACAGTTACTTCAGCAGGGCAAAGTGCAGCTGATAGCACAAACACATCTCACACATATGAATCAGCAAAACTGGTAATAATGTAACCTACAGCACCTTAACAAATAAGATATTTCTTTCAGCACCTTACTTGAATAAAGGTTTTGCATTCATTCATTCATTTTTACTAGGGCAGTGAGATTCTGTTTCATTTCCTAAACCTTTCACATGTAAGATTAAACTAACACAGGGGTGCGCAACCTGAGGCAGCAGGCGTCCCCCATTCATTTTTTTGTTGATAATATTTATTCAGTTTTCATTGTTCTTGGCTGGACAATTGGAAGCATTGCATTGCCATTTGTGTAATGGGATTTTTTAGGGCAAATGAGGGGTGGGATTGAAATGCGTCTTTGAGTGTAGTTCATCTTAACTACTAGTATAGCTTGATACAATGTTAATTTGACTTGCCATGACTGAGTGAGCGACTCAGGGATTGATTAGTTTAGGCTAGAGAGAGCACCTGGGAGTGGGAACAAAGACAGTGAGTACCTGCTGTTTAACTGTGTATAATCTGCTTGAGTTATCCAGGGAAGAGTTTTAAGAACCCAACAACCTCTGCAGAATCATTACACTTAATATTGTACATCAATATGAATAATGATATTTTGAATATGTTATAGTTTAAAGGTATTCACGAAGATTAATGCAATTTATATTTAGTAAATCTGCAACATCATCTATCTGTTTGCTTCCATATCTCACAACACTGGGCCTAGTGATGGGCCTGTCTCTTCTCAACTAAAGAACTGCTGCAATCGCTATGGCATACGCCTTGACCCCCATCTGCAAATTTGTGTAAAGGGGTTGTATAAGCAAAACAGATAGACAGAAAGAAAGACAGGCATATATAACGTACAGTGGCAGTCAAATTCACAAATGCCTAAAAATGCTTAAAAAAAAAAAAAAAAAAAAAAAAAAGCAGAATATATTTATATTGAGTGTGGCATTTCTAGATGCTTTAGAAGTGGTAAATCTAGCAAGAAATCCTTTTTTCCCCTCAACAGAAGACCATTTCTTTTCGTGAAACAAAAAAAAAAATGTCTTTCTCGTCTGGGTTATGCCGAACGGGCGGTTTAAACTGAAACCAGTCCTTTTAGAGGCTCATTGATGTAGCACAGTTATTAATTTGGCCTTCTCAAATAAAAGGACACCGAGGGCTACGAGAGATGGGTGCCTTTCAAAAGATGCCAACCAGGCCCTTTCATTTCTCTCCAGTGGGCCTGACATCACATGGGCACCAGACACCAGGGGCACCACGGAAAGGCGACAGCAGCATTCCTAACCAGAGCTTTAAACAACAAAGCTGCTTACTATAAAAGGTTATAATCCATCATATAATCACACATTCATTGCTAGTACATAAGTGTGTTCAGTAAGTCTATAATAATGGCTAGTTTTTTTTTTCTCAATCTTCCACCCCAGCTCTTTCAGGTGCATTTTAAACTTAAAGACGCATATGGTTTTAAAAACATAGTCTGTATTTGTTTAAGGTGGTTGCTACCTAACAATTTTGAAAAGTGTCTCTAAAAAATCAGGACACTCAAAACAGAGGTCCTTTGTGTTCAGTTTAGTTTTGCTTCCCTGAGATAAAACAAGAGATCTTAGGTATTACAGTAGTTCAGATTGGCCAGAAAGCTTCAGGGACGGAGGAAACATGTGCATGCTGTCCAAACTACCTTAGATAGGGGTCCCCCGAGTGGTGTGCAGAGTGAGTCATACAGTCAGGGTGCATCCTGGCTGCGTGAAGTTGCCAGTGGTCATTGCTTGGCATTCCACAGGGAGTTTCGCATTGACTCTGGTGTCCTACTTGTCATACTAAGCCTAAATAACATAGACTCTTGATAGCCTGATCAGCTCCTACACATAGGTACCTAAGCAGACAGCAAAATGTCGGGTGGCACAAACTGCTATTCAATGGGAGTCTTTGTTCTATCCTTGTACAAATGTTGAGTTAGCCTCTCACTGAGCTGATACACAGCTCTCTGTACTATGGAAATGTGCCTGTGGAAGAGATTCTGAGAACAGTAGGTCAGCGAGTTTGGTGGACTGGCTTCAGTGCCAGGGTTCAATTAAACATCTTGCTATAGAATAAAAATGAATATATAGACCAAATAAATTTGTTGAAAGGAAAAATCTGTTAAAATCGGAATAAGTCTACTGACTTCTCGTACCCTTTAGTCAATTATAATTGATCGGTCTCCAAGAGTTTTTACATTCAACAATCCCGCTCCAGAAAGAATGCTACGGTACGTTCATGAAGTGCCCCAACTTGACAACCTGAATTCCTTGCACTTTACAAAATAGTCGCCTCCCAGAGAATGAATTACATTTTGAAAATCTTTTTGCTTTAAATACACATCCAGCAGCAGAAAAGTGGTTCAGAGCTCTGGTGCAGTTAAAAACAAGGCCCCAAAGTGACATAGGCCCAGGGAAAAGCCCAGGGAAAAGCTAACAGCAGGCTGGGCGTCCTGATGGAAAGTCTTTGAAAAGAAAACACAAAGTTGCCCAAGAACTTTCGAAAATAAATCGGGGCTGCTGAATAGTTTGTTTCCCCATGTCCGTCATTTGGCCACTAAGAAAACATCAGATTTAAATGTATGTAATTAGGTGTCCATGAATAACACCAGTTTGGTCACAAGCTCTCACTCTCCCCTGATGATAGGTAATAGCTGGCTAATGCAAAGGGAATCTTTCTAATATACATTTCTAGTAAAAACTATTTAGAAATGATTATCTGAAATCGATTTGGTCCAAATTATAATGTTTGTTGCAAGCAAAACTTTGATTGCTGATCAACTGATTTCATAGTATAAGGCATTGGCCAAAAGTTTTGCATCACCCTATATAATTAACTCACTTCGCTTCATGAAGTCAAACGATACCTGCTGAATAATGTTATGTTAACATATTGAATTACATATCGTTTTGTAGTTTTCCATATACTTAAAAAAAAAAAACTGACAAAAATTGAAAAATGAAATACTGTACTACTATCATGGCTTCCGGTATAGACTTTTGTGATATTGTTTTGTAGTTTCTTTGATAACACAATGTTAAATAAAATATCTAAGTGATGCAAAAACTTTTAGCCATAGCCATACCTGAGCTTACCTGTATGGTCAGGCTACAGCAGTCAATAGGGACCATTCCAACTTCCTCATCCAAGATGTTTAAAATGAAATGACCATTTAGACTGCTGCACCCTTCCACATGCTGATAAGCTCTCATGTATGCTGGGAAATCAATGACTTTCTTGATCAGGCACTAATTCAATTACATTTAAAGCTGAAATATTCTTGAAACAATGAAACTATAAGAATTTATGCTGGACAGAATCCATTTTCTTAACCATCTACTGCAAATACTTTGAACTGTTAAGAACTTTACAAAGAATTCTGATTTATATACGCATGAAATTTTAATAAAATGCTAAAATTTGGGTAGGGGGTTTATACACATACATAACAAGACGTCAGGCCTCCATCTCCCATCCACTACTTTCAATCACATTTCAAGATTATTGCTGTGAGCTCATCCAGAATCTGCCTGTATCTAGCAATCAAGCAAAGAGGGGCGAGTCACCCACTTCAATCAGAAGCAAACTCCTCCCATTGATCACTGGGTCACAGTGTGGTAGCTCGAGGTCCACAATTTTAGACACTTTTTTACAGCCTGGATTTTCGCTTATTAACAGAAACGTAGTCACCAAAATAAAGGTCAGTATCTGCTAACCCAAATACCCAAACCCTTTAATAAGACCTAAATGCTGTACATTTTTGTATTAAACCTGTAAAACCTTGGATGCAACTTTCATTAATGCACGGAGGTATAACTATATATACAATGTTTATGCACAACCAGGGTCGTTTCAGGATTGGTTGGCTGTGCCAGTAATAGAGAGTTGCGTGTTTGGGGGATTTTGCAATTCATTACAAACAGTTCGTCAGCTGTATTTTCCAGTCATTCAGTGTTAAATGGGCAGTCAAAATAATGCATAGAGACATATGGTAAATAACAGCATACCTATTGGCAGTGTTATGGCAAGAGTTACTAATTTCCTGGGATCATGGGCCTGTTGGGCATTCTGAGGTTTGATATTTTAAATGTGAAGGCTCCTGGGAATCTCTCAATTCATCCCCATTGGGGTCTACCGATTTCCCTCACAAGAAACACAATGGGAGGCCCAGTGTGGATCTCTCCAGGAATTTATCTTACTCTCTAACTTCATCTAACACCCAACTAAAGAGAACAGCACAGCAGCTGCCACTGCAGTAATACATCTCTGGCATTTACTCAGTAAGACAAGGCTACCATGATTCTCCATGGGAAGTTTTCTAATAACTCCGTTCAGCTCCAAGCACTAGGCCTATGTCAACCTGCCTAGACCTCTGCTATTACATTGACCTGATCCAGGGGTTTCATCGGATTCAAACATACATACATTGTTAAATTACTCTTCTGGTTTTTTATTTTCATAAAAAAATAATGAATTTCTGAACAAGAGAGACAATGGATTGTCTGAATTACCAACTGATCGGAAACGCAATGTGTAAAATGAAAAACAAATACATACATACAGTTAAAGTCATTGAAATTGGTAAATCACAACCGAAAAACTCACATCAAAGAATACATGTTTGAACACAAGGAGCTGCCCTGTGTTTTGTTTGTGTCTTTTGAGAGGACACCATAACACCGGAGCCAAGAATATGATGACCAGTGTGTTTTTAAAAGGGAACCGTGAGCCACACTTTAATGGGTTATGTTTCCATATGATGTGGTCCAAATTCAGATCTAGTTAATCATGGTTCAACTACTCGGAGATACTTAAACTTAAACTTAACCCCAGTCATTCTGCACTTATCAATCTGTCCCAATATTTGCTGGAGGGTAGCGTATGTCTATGTATGTGTGTACAGCATGTCTGCATGGATAGCAGTGTCTGTGGGATTGTGTACACAGTATATCTGTGAGTGCAAGTCTCTATGACGTGTACCCCCTTCCCTCCTGCTCTATCGGGTTACTTGCTGGATGGGCTGGCGAGGTAATGCTGTGAGAATGCAGGTGATTGAGTGGCTGTAGGGGCTAGATATTCGAGAGCATTCCCGTGGAGAATCAGGCTCTGTTTCCAATGGATTATGCCTTGCACAGCTGGGTACACACAGGAAGCCAAGGTCATAAGCCTGGGGACACAGCACCCCTCAATCCCAGAAACAACTGGGCCCTCCAGAGGAACAGGGCACAGCAAGGGAGAAACTCACAAAGCCATTTACTGCATAGTGCCATCAGCACCCATTGAGGTTCCTTGAAATCAACACCACAAATGGTGGTATTCTTGAGTTATTTATTGTTAGGTTTGTAACATTACTAGAGTGCATTTCTCTTTGTATAAAGATAATGGCACGTAACAGTAAAGGGCTCTATGGATTCCCCTGCCCCAGTAATACAGAATATCTATCCAACTATAATAACTGGTATCGTCATACAAAAAAGAGTATATAAAAACCCAGTTGATACATAAATACTATGCATTACAATTCAGTTAAAGTACATGGTGCTGACAACATAATTCCAATAAATCTCAGACTTTCCTATATGAAAAACTATGGTAAAAGGTGAATTTGAATTATTTAATGGTATTTTATTTGAAGCGGTCAGTGAAGATTATTTAGCAAACGCTTCTTGCAGGTACTTCAATGTTGCATATTCAGTCAACTTGAAGGAACTAAAATCTCCATTGAAAACACGTCAGGTCATAGGATTGGCAGCGATTGGTACACAAACGTTATGAATTGCTTTTCCTGCTTTTGAGCTTCTTTGTGAATGCACAGCTGTGGATATTGCATTTTCCAGTAATTCTTACAATGAAACACAAATGCATCACACAGGTGGAATGGACAATTTCAAAGGAACACAATATGCTGTACTGCTTCAAAAGGTACCTGATTTGGATTTGGTCACTGCCTGGCACACATTGATTGTCATTGCATGGAGGTACTATCGGCTTATCTATTACTTCATAAGCTTTATCGTGTCGATATCTTTCCACCAACATTTGTGAATATATTCTGTAGTCTGAAATGAAACATGTATTCTCAAGGAGTACTTATCGTTAAAATAAATACAAAATACATACAGCACTTAATTGTAAAATAACAACGCAAGCGCACCTGCATTTGTTTTGGTGTGACCTACCAGGAAATGTTTATAGTATGTCAAACACGGCTCTCAAGAAAACAGCCACATGCAAGATATGATGTATATCTAGGTCAGCAACATTCAGAGCCCGGTGCATGTGAGGATCCATCACAATCGATGAGGAGGTCTGATGATAAACCATAGTACTTTAAACATTCTTAAGATATTGGAAACAGTGGATTAGTGAAGGGGCCAAATCATACAACATCCAAACACTGCTCTCCCATTGTTTTCTGAGGTCAGCTGTTCTGTCATTACTCAGTAACAGAACAGCACAATAAAGCACTGCTGACAAGTTGACAGAAAGTTATCAGTGTTTCTTGCTAATAGCAAATAATGGCACTCTCATTCAAATACTTGGGAGTTCCACTATTACCTCATAACACGCCACCCCTTAAATGTAGTACATGTACAGTTTATTGTCAACATAGACTACCCATGAGTTTGTTATTTATTGAATAGAGGGAGCACTGTTGTATTGAATAACTTCCAGTAAGAAAAGTACATTGCCCATACCAATATTGATCTTTTTTTTTTTTAATGTATATATGAAAATATAAGTGTGACATACATACAGCTATGGCCAAAAGTATAGAATTAACTATTTTTCCATATACAAAAAACTGACAACAAAAACTGACAACTGAAAAATGTGACATTTTGAAACAGAACATTAAATACTGTATTGCTATTGTGGCTTCTGGTAAACTTTTGCGATATCATTTTTGTAGTTTCTTTGATTACATGATGTTAAATAAAAATATACATACAGTACTGTGCAAAAGTTTTAGGCAGGTGTGAAAAAATGCTGTAAAGTAAGAATGCTTTCAAAAATAGACATGTTAATAGATTATATTTATCAATTAACTAAATGCAAAGTGAGTGAACAGAAGAAAAATCTAAATCAAATCCATATTTGGTGTGACCACCCTTTGCCTTCAAAACAGCATCAATTCTTCTAGGTACACTTGCACAAAGTCAGGGATTTTGTAGGCATATAGTCAGGTGTATGATTAAACAATTATACCAAACAGGTGCTAATGATCATCAATTCAATATGTAGGTTGAAACACAATCATTAACTGAAACAGAAACAGCTGTGTAGGAGGAATAAAACTGGGTGAGGAACAGCTAAACTCAGCTAACAAGGTGAGGTTGCTGAAGACAGTTTACTGTCAAAGTCATACACCATGGCAAGACTGAGCACAGCAACAAGACACAAGGTAGTTATACTGCATCAGCAAGGTCTCTCCCAGGCAGAAATTTCAAGGCAGACAGGGGTTTCCAGATGTGCTGTCCAAGCTCTTTTGAAGAAGCACAAAGAAACGGGCAACGTTGAGGACCGTGAGACGCAGTGGTCGGCCAAGGAAACTTACTGCAGCAGATGAAAGACACATCATGCTTACTTCCCTTCGCAATCGGAAGATGTCCAGCAGTGCCATCAGCTCAGAACTGGCAGAAAACGGTGGGACCCTGGTACACCCATCTACTGTCGGAGAAGTCTGGTCAGAAGTGGCCTTCATGGAAGACTTGCGACCAAAAAGCCATACCTCCGGCGTGGAAACAAGGCCAAGCGACTCAACTATGCACGAAAACACAGGAACTGGGGTGCAGAAAAATGGCAGCAGGTGCTCTGGACTGATGAGTCAAAATTTGAAATATTTGGCTGTAGCAGAAGGCAGTTTGTTCGCTGAAGGGCTGGAGAGCGTACACGAATGAGTGTCTGCAGGCAACAGTGAAGCATGGTGGAGGTTCCTTGCAAGTTTGGGGCTGCATTTCTGCAAATGGAGTTGGGGATTTGGTCAGAATTAATGGTCTCCTCAATGCTGAGAAGTACAGGCAGATACTTATCCATCATGCAATACCATCAGGGAGGCATCTGATTGGCCCCAAATTTATTCTGCAGCATGACAACAACCCCAAACATACAGCGAAAGTCATTAAGAACTATCTTCAGCGTAAAGAAGAACAAGGAGTCCTGGAAGTGATGGTATGGCCCCCACAGAGCCCTGATCTCAACATCATCGAGTCTGTCTGGGATTACATAAAGAAAGAGAAGCAACTGAGGCTGCCTAAATCGACAGAAGAACTGTGGTTAGTTCTCCAAGATGTTTGGGCCAACCTACCTGCCGAATTCCTTCAAAAACTGTGTGCAAGTGTACCTAGAAGAATTGATGCTTGATGCTGTTTTGAAGGCAAAGGGTGGTCACACCAAACATGGATTTGATTTAGATTTTTCTTCTGTTCACTCACTTTGCATTTAGTTAATTGATAAATATAATCTATTAACATGTCTATTTTTGAAAGCATTCTTACTTTACAGCATTTTTTCACACCTGCCTAAAACTTTTGCACAGTACTGTATATTTTTAAATTATGACTCAATCCTAAAATTCTAAGTGATGCAAAACTTTTGGCCATTTGAAGTTGAACACACACTCCAATAATGATGACCTGTCTCACTCCACAAGCGAGCCCCTGCACAAGAAGCCACAGGATCCTTCTGCACTGGTGCTCACTGCTCGTGTGCCTGTCTCCTTCTCCTTCTCCTCCTGTGCCTGCCGTTGTCGTCATTGTCGTCTCCTCCTCCTCCTCCGGTGCTCACTTCTCGTGTGCCTGTCGTTGTCGTCATCATCGTCGTCGTCTCCTCCTCCGGTGCTCACATCTCGTGTGCCTGTCATTGTCGTCATCATCGTCGTCGCCGCCTCCTCCTCCTCCTGTACCTGTCGTCATCGTCGTCTCCTCCTCCTCCTCCTGCGCTGGTGCTCACTACTCGCGTGCATTCCTGTCGTCGTCGTCGTCGCCTTCTTCTCCGGTGCTCACTGCTCGCGTGCGTGCCTGTCTCCTCCTGCGCTGGTGCTCACTGCTCGCGTGCGTGCCTGTCTCCTCCTGCACTGGTGCTCACTGCTCGCGTGCGTGCCTGTCTCCTCCTGCGCTGGTGCTCACTGCTCGCGTGCCTGTCTCTGCAAGCTATCTAGCTCCTCAGATATGTGCACTTGTACAAAGTTTCCACTTGCTTGTCTCCAGCTCTGATTTTTTACCAGTGTAAGAACCGGGGGCCTCTAATTAGACATTTGGGAACCCACAGCTCCTTCAAACTTTAAAATGCAGCTTGCAGAGAGGGTGACTGAGGTACACCACAGAGCCTTGGATTTAAGGACAACCAATACATTACATATAATTTTATATTATATATATATATACACACACACACACCAAGCGATTTCAGTTCCATGCACAGTACTATATAGTAACAATCCCTATAATATTACTTTGAGGCTCTTAGCATTGCCACAGATCCCTTAAAAGGTAGAACAAATAGGATGTCACAAATGTAATCATTTTCTCACCTTCGTATCATTTTGGTTTCTGTTTTTCCTTTAAACTTATTTTAAAAGTTTGAGCAAGGTTCATAGCAATATGTTCTCTACTTAAAACCCATTAAAAGAGGCTCCTAATTAGTTCCCCACAAGGGCTTTTTCCATCATCAATGTGAGACTAAAGGTAAGAGGGTCAGACAAATTGGATATCAGTCTCACATTCTACACCTGTGCGAGGTTCCCTGCTGACACTTCTTGTGATAGTTCACTGTTGCTGTTAACAAGATGCAATGAGTGATGTTTTTTTTTTTTTCATTCCAGGGAAGGTTGCACACATGTTGAAGGTGAGACTAATAATCAAACTTGTTTCAAGGATGTAATAAAAAAAATAAAAAAAACTTAACCAAATAACAAGAATGTGTGGGTGAGAAAATGATGCCATTTTGTACACTATTTATTTTACCATTAAATGGGTTGTTTCAAACAAAATGTAATTCTCCACACTAAAGGCATCATTTACAACTTGTAGATTTTCCACTGTCTTACCCATTTCATATTTACATGTACAGTGCTGTGTACTGAAGCCCATAAGTAAAGAAATTGTGATTTTAAAATTCAGAAATGGTATAATAAAATTAGCTACAGCCATTACTTCAAATTTAGCTTAATAGGGGCAAATGGTGTGCTAAGAAGGGAAGAACCTTGATTGGTTGAACAGCCTCTTCTCGTTTCCAAACTTTTCTACCTTCCACATTTCAGTGCTCTAAAACTACCTTTTCTCAGCCACCGCAGTTTAGTAACTTGAGAGCCACCTTGTGAATGTCACACTTCTGAAGTTAGCTATCCACACATCCCCATCACACATGGGCTGAACTACATTACAGACATTGACGCAAAGAAACGACTACAAGCACAGCTGCTGTATAACACAGAGAATGGTTGAAGAAAGCTCAGCAGTGGATAGAAGGTAAGACAGGGCCTTGGCAGTCACAGTAACACTGTTTATGGGGTTCAATGAAAACTAAATGAACCACACAGTTGTGCTGCATGGAAATAGATCATACTTGGCTTACCATTGCACTTTCAGGATGGCTTTCTCTTTATTTGTATTTGAAGATGGCACAATTATGGAGGGCTACAAAGATGTTTAGTAAGCAAGGGATGATGAGAGAGATGACTAGTGAGATGACTGGTTCATAAACTTTGCATGTTTTTGAAGAGGATAACAAGGCAAGTGATAAAACAGGTGTGTGGAGAACAAGCAACAGAAGTTCCACCCCAATCCTACTGCATTTATTATCTTCGTGACAGGTAGTGTTGTGACTTAAGCAAACAGGCACACTATCTTATTTACTTAGGACAAGTGTCACTGAACTTATGTCTCTGTACAAGTACAGCAATAAACTAATATAATGTGTGCCAGTGTTTATTTGCTGTCCATTAACAGAACATTGATGATGGAGCCTACTGTATTTATAAAACCAACCTAAATATTTCTTACATAGACGTAAAAGCCAACGTCAACTAGTAATCTGCAACTATGGCACAAATTTTTCATCTAGACTACATCTAGTATATATGGTGGCAGGCAACCAGAACTGAAGAGAAGCTACTGAACGTCTTGTTAAAATACCTTAACAGACATAAAAATAAAACACACAATATTTGAGAAATTGTAATAAGGAACACATTATAAATATGCAATGTGACAGTAGGAAAACAGTAGTTTCCAGAAATGGAACAGGGAGCATAGACAGGACAGAGACAAACTCCCCTCCCTCAGTCTCATGAACACCTACACACAAGACAGTGAAATCTCCAGCTTCAGGGGCAGACTTCCCCCCCAGTGGGGTATTAAGTTATTACACGGCTATCAGTGTTGTGGGATTAGGCCGGCCCAGCCAGGGAGTCCTGGAGCTCAGTTACAGCTGGCATGCCGCAGTGAATGGAGGCTGATCCGCTGCTAATGAGTGGCTGACTGGGAGCTGACGCCAGAGAGGCCGCCGGTGCCCCTCAAATCGCAGAGGCCAGAGGCAGGTGATGCGTGTGTTGTGCTCAGAACAGGGGCCCGGGAGCCCAGCCCAGGAGTCAGGGTCAGGTTTCTCAGAGCCACCTGCCGCTAATAAAACAACTTCTATCAGCGGCGCGGGACATCCCAGTCTATAGGGGTTTAAGCAAGAAAATATCTGCAAATCCTACTCTGAACTCCTGGTCAACCTTTTCAGAACCAGTTCATCGCTATCCATTCTTTGCTAACCCTTTGCCAAAGCAACACTATAAAGAGTGCTGTATGTTGAGATAATTCCTATATCCCTGCTTGTCCTTTGAGACTCCAGGACTCTTCTTGTGGTCTTCCTTTGATTTTATCCTGCAGATCCTGAATGTTTGGACTGGATTATTTTGTACACTGGTGCCTGTTGATAGAGGCTGTACATTTTCAGCCAGATCCCACTGCTACAACTGAAGCAATAATAACACTTAACCCATTCGCCATCTTTAAAAGGTCACATTTTTGGGGAAATCCTTTTGCGGCACCTGTGACACACTGTTTCTATAACAGATCAGAGATCCCTGCTCACTATCATTTCTTCCTACTGAATTGCGTGTCAAGCTGACTACCAAATATGGTCTTTAATCTCTGGTAATTCCTTGTGTGTCAGGTATTAATTATTATTATCCTTCTAAAAGTTTACCACAGTATTTTTGCAATTTTCCCATGGTTATATTATCCATTTATCACAGGTTACCATGTTTTTTTTTTAATATGCTTTACCATACCGTTCTAATTTACACAGTGCCTATGCTATACCATGCTTTCACTGTGCTTTACTACACTTTGTTGTGCTTTTTCGATGGTAAACTTTAATAAGGGTAGTAACTTAGTAGTGGTGATAGAAGTGGCTGATCCACTTGCCTCATACCTCCTCATAGATCAAGTCTACAGCTAGATGGTTATTATTATTATTAAAATGAATTGCCAAAAAAATTCTGGTAGAAAATGCTCATCACTGGAAGATAAACAGCAGCCTATACAACAGCCTATACAGCCAGCCAGCATGTCAGTAGCACGGCTCTAGGCTAACTCTCAGGATGGCTTTAAAAGAGCAGCTCAGAGCAGTCTATTTATACATGTGGATACATATTTATGGCTCTGGGTTATGGTTCAACAATTCTGGCAAACAGATATTCCAGCTGTGTTTCCAGAGCCTAGCAAGTGGCACGTTAACGACTGGGTTTTTTTTCAGTGTTTGTGGGCAACTAGTACAGAATTAGACAACACACTGCATCAGACTCCAGAAAATGGATTTGGTGGTGGGGGCTAGGTTGCTTCACCTTCCCAGTGGGCATTAGACAGGTGAGCCATGTTCAGGAGTGACATCCAATTGTAAGAGTTGTCCTGAAACTTATATTGTATGGAACATTGAATTCTGTCTGCCTGTTTGTCTGCTCTTTGGTCTAAGGTCTGAACTTTAGCAAAGTCATCATTGCATACTCAGCATCAATATTCTAGCTTGATAATGATTTAGCAATATAGCCGTATAAAGTCAGCTTAGTTTTCTTGTCACCAAGTCCCATTAGTTAATACTGTAAATCAACCAGGCCACTTAATTTCATTATATATATATATATATATATATATATATATATATATATATATATATATATATATATATATATATACAGTACTGTGCAAAAGTTTTAGGCAGGTGTGAAAAAATACTGTATAGTAAGAATGCTTTCAAAAATAGACATGTTAATAGATTATATTTATCAATTAACTAGATGCAAAGTGAGTGAACAGAAGACAAATCTAAATCAAATCCATATTTGGTGTGACCACCCTTTGCCTTCAAAACAGCATCAATTCTTCTAGGTACACTTGCACAAAGTCAGGGATTTTGTAGGCATATAGTCAGGTGTATGATTAAACAATTATACCAAACAGGTGCTAATGATCATCAATTCAATATGTAGGTTGAAACACAATCATTAACTGAAACAGAAATAGCTGTGTAGGAGGAATAAAACTGGGTGAGGAACAGCCAAACTCAGCTAACAAGGTGAGGTTGCTGAAGACAGTTTACTGTCAAAAGTCATACACCATGGCAAGACTGAGCACAGCAACAAGACACAAGGTAGTTATACTGCATCAGCAAGGTCTCTCCCAGGTAGAAATTTCAAGGCAGACAGGGGTTTCCAGATGTGCTGTCCAAGCTCTTTGAAGAAGCACAAAGAAGCGGGCAGCGTTGAGGACCGTGAAGCGCGGTGGTCGGCCAAGGAAACTTACTGCAGCAGATGAAAGACACATCATGCTTACTTCCTCGCAATCGGAAGATGTCCAGCAGTGCCATCAGCTCAGAACTGGCAGAAAACAGTGGGACCCTGGTACACCCATCTACTGTCCGGAGAAGTCTGGTCAGAAGTGGCCTTCATGGAAGACTTGTGGCCAAAAGCCATACCTCCGGCGTGGAAACAAGGCCAGCGACTCAACTATGCACGAAAACACAGGAACTGGGGTGCAGAAAAATGGCAGCAGGTGCTCTGGACTGATGAGTCAAAATTTGAAATATTTGGCTGTAGCAGAAGGCAGTTTGTTAGCGAAGGGCTGGAGAGCGTGCAGAATGAGTGTCTGCAGGCAACAGTGAAGCATGGTGGAGGTTCCTTGCAAGTTTGGGGCTGCATTTCTGCAAATGGAGTTGGGGATTTGGTCAGAATTAATGGTCTCCTCAATGCTGAGAAGTACAGGCAGATACTTATCCATCATGCAATACCATCAGGGAGGCATCTGATTGGCCCCAAATTTAATCTGCAGCATGACAACGACCCCAAACATACAGCGAAAGTCATTAAGAACTATCTTCAGCGTAAAGAAGAACAAGGAGTCCTGGAAGTGATGGTATGGCCCCACAGAGCCCTGATCTCAACATCATCGAGTCTGTCTGGGATTACATGAAGAGAGAGAAGCAACTGAGGCTGCCTAAATCCACAGAAGAACTGTGGTTAGTTCTCCAAGATGTTTGGGCCAACCTACCTGCCGAGTTCCTTCAAAACTGTGTGCAAGTGTACCTAGAAGAATTGATGCTTGATGCTTTTTTGAAGGCAAAGGGTGGTCACACCAAATATGGATTTGATTTAGATGTTTCTTCTGTTCACTCACTTTGCATTTAGTTAATTGATAAATATAATCTATTAACATGTCTATTTTTGAAAGCATTCTTACTTTACAGCATTTTTTCACACCTGCCTAAAACTTTTGCACAGTACTGTATATATATATATATATATATATATATATATACATATATATACATATATACACACAGTACTGTGCAAAAGTTTTAGGCAGGTGTGAAAAAATGATGTAAAGTAAGAATGCTTTCAAAAATAGACATGTTAATAGATTATATTTATCAATTAACTAAATGCAAAGTGAGTGAACAGAAGAACAATCTAAATCAAATCCATATTTGGTGTGACCACCCTTGCCTTCAAAACAGCATCACGCATCAATTCTTCTAGGTACACTTGCACACAGTTTTTGAAGGAACTCGGCAGGTAGGTTGGCCCAAACATCTTGGAGAACTAACCACAGTTCTTCTGTGGATTTAGGCAGCCTCAGTTGCTTCTCTCTCTTCATGTAATCCCAGACAGACTCGATGATGTTGAGATCAGGGCTCTGTGGGGGCCATACCATCACTTCCAGGACTCCTTGTTTTTCTTTATGCTGAAGATAGTTCTTAATGACTTTCGCTGTATGTTTGGGGTCAATCAGATGCCTCCCTGATGGTATTGCATGATGGATAAGTATCTGCCTGTACTTCTCAGCATTGAGGAGACCATTAATTCTGACCAAATCCCCAACTCCATTTGCAGAAATGCAGCCCCAAACTTGCAAGGAACCTCCACCATGCTTCACTGTTGCCTGCAGACAATCATTCGTGTACGCTCTCCAGCCCTTCAGCGAACAAACTGCCTTCTGCTACAGCCAAATATTTCAAATTTTGACTCATCAGTCCAGAGCACCTGCTGCCATTTTTCTGCACCCCAGTTCCTGTGTTTTCGTGCATAGTTGAGTCGCTTGGCCTTGTTTCCACGTCGGAGGTATGGCTTTTTGGCCGCAAGTCTTCCATGAAGGCCACTTCTGACCAGACTTCTCCGGACAGTAGATGGGTGTACCAGGGTCCCACTGCTTTCTGCCAGTTCTGAGCTGATGGCACTGCTGGACATCTTCCGATTGCAAAGGGAAGTAAGCATGATGTGTCATTCATCTGCTGCAGTAAGTTTCCTTGGCCGACCACTGCGTCTACGGGCCTCAACGTTGCCCATTTCTTTGTGCTTCTTCAAAAGAGCTTGGACAGCACATCTGGAAACCCCTGTCTGCCTTGAAATTTCTGCCTGGGAGAGACCTTGCTGATGCAGTATAACTACCTTGTGTCTTGTTGCTGTGCTCAGTCTTGCCATGGTGTATGACTTTTGACAGTAAACTGTCTTCAGCAACCTCACCTTGTTAGCTGAGTTTAGCTGTTCCTCACCCAGTTTTATTCCTCCTACACAGCTGTTTCTGTTTCAGTTAATGATTGTGTTTCAATCTACATATTGAATTGATGATCATTAGCACCTGTTTGGTATAATTGTTTAATCATACACCTGACTTTGTGCAAGTGTACCTAGAAGAATTGATGCTGTTTTGAAGGCAAAGGGTGGTCACACCAAATATGGATTTGATTTAGATTTTTCTTCTGTTCACTCACTTTGCATTTAGTTAATTGATAAATATAATATTAACATGTCTATTTTTGAAAGCATTCTTACTTTACAGCATTTTTTCACACCTGCCTAAAACTTTTGCACAGTAATGTGTGTATATATATATATATATATATATATATATATATATATATATATATATATATATATATATATATATATATATATTCTTTTTCCACGCTGGTCAATAGAAATACTAGAGATTTAAATGCCCTGAAACCAAAGGTAAACACATCTTCGAGTGCTTATGAACAGAGGTATTTGGGTAGGGTCCCTCATAATATTAACTAAGTTCAGAAGGTTTAACTGCAGAGCAGTAATTCTTAGAGAATGGACCCATCTGCTTGCTTACTGCTAATCACAGCACAATATGATCATTAAGTGTTGAGTTACAAGGCTAATTGACTATTCACATGCCGTTTAGATTGTGTTAGTGATGTACTTTTGTGGATACTCCAACATTTCTGGATCTATTTGACAAAAAGGCGATACTGCACAATCATGAGACTATTTGTTTACTGTTGTCTGGGTTACTGGGTCACAAAACGGCAGGCTTACATCTATGCTGTGTTGACAAAGATTAAAGAGTTTATTCAAGATAACAAAGGTGCAAGTACTGTGAGAAAAAGCAGACGTGAATGTGATTAAAACTTGGGCAGGATAGATATTATTTACATGCTATTGTATGAGTGGTTCATTTTGAAAACCAGTCAAGTGTTTGCCCTGGCCTTTTTGTTTGTTTAACTGCGGAAATATTCAATCAATTGTTTATTAGCATTTCGCCATCACTATCCAATCAGAGTGCAGCATTCCATGCGCATGAGGACTTATTGTATATTACTGTGTATTTAGGTGCTGTGTTACGAAACTATACAAAACCACTTAGGTTCAATAAAGGATATCTTGCAATAAGGTCAATTTATTTTTTTGCCGATGTCCGAATTGAATGAAACTTTGCATACATGTACTATGAAGAAAAATAACGTGTATAACCAGACCATGTGACCCAGTCCAAGATGGTGCCTAGCCATGATGACGTGGACTGACAATCACAACCAGCATGTGGATTGCTTAACCATCTTGATCTTGGTGGTCATCTGAATCCCACATCACCTAGACTATGGTCTCCAGAGGCTGCATCACTGGGCACCCTGCTTGATGTATACCTTTGGTATTCCAAAAACCACGAGAGAGGCAATGTGGGCACAGCATCCTGTCTCCAGACCTACACATACAGAACCAGGCTGTTCATTCTTGCCACAGTGTATCAATATCTGTCCCTATGCATGTCTGTTCTGTGACACACTTTCACAGTGGTACCCCTCTGCGACCTATGAAATGGCAACACTTTGGTTCCATGATAAGTGGGATGTGTATTGTATGTAACAATGCCACCAGGGACTGGGTTGATATACAGTTTAAGGGAGGACTGATCCTGATGCAGCATATCCTGGCGTCTTCTTTCAAACATAACGCGCTATGCTGTATTCAATTCCATTGTGGGCCAAATCCAAACCTTATTGCAAGACATCCTTTAAAACTATGAGATTCAACTGAAAACAATTCCATTACAGCATCTGATTTAGAGTACTAGAAACCCCTCCCAAAGCACAGAACCTTCAGCGAGTATGTCCAACACAAGGTCATCATCATCAGTGGGGCGAGGACACAGTGAGTAACCAGACCTCCTGAATAAGCAGTTTACCAAGTGATGCTTTAACTTTGTGATTCTGTTTGAGATATTTCAAGTTGACAAAACTGAAGGGGCTTAAGGAAAGTGTATGGCTGCAAGACTGGTACCCCCTAGTGTCAAACATGAAAAAACTGGCTTATTGAAAACGTGAGGTTAAAGAAAACACAGAATATGGCAGATACTAACAAGGTGTGGTGATTTTAGCTTCAGTGCCGTTGCAAATGCATGACTTAATAATATTTGGTGGCGAACAGTCAACCTATTCGCCACCAAATATTAATACGGTATGGAATGTAGTGTCCCTGAAGTTTGACTTTCCTGGGGAGCGTACAGAATCTCCTGAGCCCTGGGCCCTGGTGATGGAATCCAGGATTAGAAGGGGCTCTTTAGGTTCATTCATTTTAAATAAACAGCACCAGCACAGGATCAGATAAGAGCCATTTAAGGCGCGCACTGACGGAAATGGACATGTAAATATTTAGGACTAAGAAACAAAAACAGGTTTTCCTTATTGTTTCACTGTTTGTTTATTTAAAAACTGAACACACTTTGTAACCCTGGGATTATTTTACTGTTTTTAGCAAGAAAAAAAAAAAAAAAAACTAAGAAGAATTTCTCACAGGTCCTGTGCAGTGTCTAAAAGGAGCTATGCTCTCTGAATAGTTACTTCTGTCCTAATTAAATAAGAATTGGTTTCATCTGCTGGAAGACAGACGACCAGGCTCCCCCGAGGTTATTTCTCCAGAAGATTACGATGACGAATAAGGCATTCAAGTTCACCCCAGACATGCTCAACAGGTTTAAGTTCGTGGGATTGTGGTAGCCATGGAATATACCTGAAGTCTCTTTTTCATGCTCCTCAATTCACACACAATTCTGACACGGTGGATGGGGAAAAGTAGCCCTCACCATGCAGCATTGTTGGCTGCACTGCAGGATGTTTAAGTAAACTATTGCATTTGTTCAGTAATCAAGGGACCCAGGGTATACTCGGAGAACATGCCCCACACCAAGGCAATGCTAAAATCAGAAGGGTCCTGTGGCGGAGTGTCCCGCCCCTATGTATTTATTAATTATCTTATTACCCCTCGGCCACAGTCTGCACGCGTTTGGTAAGGATGCGTGACTGTCAGCGAGTTAAATAATCAGTAGCTGATCAGTCACGCATCCTCACAGGGTTTTTAAATTATAAATAATAAATAATAACAAAAGACGCGGCGCTTTTATCCGCGCCACAAACAAATACAAATAATAATAAATAAATACATAGGGGCGGGACACTCCGCCACAGGTCCTAATAAAGTTGTTAAGCAGTGCAAGTAGTCTTGTGGCTTTGTATTACAATTCACAACCTCTGCGTCATGTAGGAAAGTTCATTGAAACCCAGTGAATCATGTCACCCTGTTACCTATTACATGCTTTGTAATCCATGTATTAACCAAACCTGTGCCAGCCTGCTTTCTAAAGCGTCTGAGTGATAAGCTAGTTGGGTTTTTTCTGAGCATGAGTGATAAGCTATCTGGGTTTTTGTTTGCCTTTCTGTGTTGATGTGTCCATGGTTCAGCCCCACCCTGTTCTGGCAGGACCCCCTGCTGCTTTTCATATCGCACATGTCGGAAACACAAACACCACCTGGTCCTAGGGAGCGGCCCAGTTCCTATTTAACAGTCAACACCATGGCAAACTACATAGTGTGACGGATGCCAAATTCAAATGCACTGTATATTGATAAAGACTAACAGGGTTTTTCCACGTTTGCTCATGCTTCCAACTGCTCCGCAATAAGCTCTGTGTTTATCCCAGATTTGTATTGGACACTTTCCATCACTCAACCTAATCTCACAATCTCCTGTTTGCCCTGATAACTAGTATTTGAGCAGTAAAAGCTGGTGCTTCGTTAAAATGCGTCAGTGACTGACATGGACTAAGCTGAACTGTTGAAGTTCTGATTCTTCCTGATGCAACAGAATAAAATGAGAAAGAAACTACCCTACAATAAATACTATGACAAATGTCAGCAGCCTCATTCAGGGCTGATCGCAACAAATCTCAGGACAGTGGAAGGTTCTTAGACAATTATCAACCCGTTGTGCCATTGTTGACTGGTTGTGGTAAACAACCATGTTCTGAAACTCCATGAACTGAACATGGTTTGGATGTGTACACCAAATCAATGGTCTGGCAAAGGTTAACAATGAGAAATGCGAGACAATTAGGGCTTGGCCGACTTAACAGTTTGTGGTTGAACCATGTTAAAAAAACATGTTGGAACATAGATTAAACATGATACCAAAATGTGGGTTAGAAATGGCTTCCAATTTCAATACAATACTAAAACTGTCTAAATTCCCTCAACCCTGACCAAATTTCAAAGAAGCAGGTCAGTCTGTTTGATTTTGCTTGAATACGGCAAAAGATGTCTCTTTCATGGGCAGCAATTATAAACACAAGAAACAGAAAGAAGAAGAATGCAAGCGGCAAAGGGAGGCATTATAAATATTTTTACAAATTGGTGCTGAAAGCCCCGAACAGCCGAAAACCTCATCCCCTGGAGAAGGAGCATTTTCTTTAACACAAAATGTCAAAAGCCACCTCCGATCAACAGTAAAGCAAGGAAAGTTAACTGCCTTTGCTGTACTGGTGATTGGTAAGCCATTTTAAACTGCATTTGACTTAAGGTTGCCAATTGTCCACACATTTAAGGCCAGTCAATAAAAAGTCACATTTTAACAGAAATGTAAATAAAAAAATGTCTGGGATTTTGGATCGAAATGAGGATGGTATATTTTTTGTATTGCTTTGTGGCTTTCCCAATCAGCTCGAATGACATATACCTACACTTTATATGATGGCAGTGAAAAGTCTCAAAAGAAGAATACCAATTAACAATACTGTGCTGAAATGAGTATACGCGTTCTTCAACCAAGTAGCCAAAGCACAGCGAGCTTGGGAGACGTCGTCCAGCTTGCAATGCTTTTACAACTGTTTGTTATTGGAAATATGTTGAATAGCCTAGATGGAACTTATGCAGTAACAAGCGAGTGACTTGACAGATCTTAGACAGGATCGGGCAGCTGATGAAAACTGGCACAAAACTGTGCTCTTGTATATACCTAGCGGAGAGCCACGTTTTCCTACACTTGCCAAGTTTGCCATTAATATGCTGGCTTTGCCACACAGTACTGCCGAATTAAAACATTTTTTCTCAGATGAACTTTGTAAAAACAGACGTAAGAAATCAATTGTCTACAGACATTCTAACTGGAATTCTGACTATAAAGCATGCTGTTAAAAACAACACCAGCTTCAAACCAACAATCCAGTCTGCAGATGTGTCCATGTATGACCAGAAGAAGCAAATAAGACCTAAAGAAATGCAAGCACACAAAACTAGCCTATTTATAATGTATTTTATTGTTTTTTTTTTTTTTTTTTTTAAATGTCAGTAAAAAAAAATAAAAAAAGAACACTAAAAATTTGTATGTCAGTAAAAACAAAATGACAAGGTTGGCAACCCTGATTTGACTACATGACAATGTGCAAGTGTATTTGTTTATTTAATATAGATTTTTGTGGGCTATAGGGGACCTAGTACAGTTCGTGAACAAAGGTTTGAGCACCCTCCTTTATAGAAGTATCATGTTTTTTTAAAAAAATTGGATAACAATCAACATATGGCATTCTTGCCCATATTCAAACTACTGTATTTTTAAATTGGGAGAGGTGACTATCAAGCTCCGCTATGGGATTTGACGCAGGCTTCAGGTTTTGCCAAATTTATTTTGAAATGTATTTAGCACACAGCCTTCAATTCAACTGTTTCTGTCAGATTCGGTCAGTCAAGCAGTTCAGCAGTGCGTGAAACTCGTCATAACTAATAACTAGAATTCGGCATAATAACTTAAAAACAGAAAATTATACATTTTGCAAATCGGTGAAGCATTTTTTTTTTTTCAGGTAAAGTTGTGTCTTTTAGTTCATTCCAAAAGAGATACCAGCCGCAATGTGTGCTATTAGTTCTTTATCTTTTTGTTATTTCGATATTGTAGGGTAGATATCTAATACCGTGCCTTAGACAAGCATGTCAGTAACATACATCCACCGAGGCTGTTGATACAAAATTAGAGCCAACAGTATAATAAAAAGGTTCAATCACCTTTAAAAAAGTAAAATACAGACAGTGGCCTCTATATACCCCATACTCTGACGAATGTCCAAAATGTCATTAAGACGTCATGAAATGAACACTTCTGGAATATTTGAGCTTATCTTGGGTTTGCTTTAAAAAATAAAATCTTATGGTTTAAGGTCTTTGAGTAATGCATTTGCTGTGCCAGCAGATCATAGCAGAATAGCTCATCTGCAGTCCACACATATTTAAATACATAAATCGTGATTGATTACAGAACAAATCCCCCCAGATTCTAATTTGCAGTGCATCCAATTCAAACTGATAAGTAAATATTACTGCCCAGGAGCAGGTTGAGCTCTTTCCCTTCTGTGTGCAGCGTGCCAGGCCCCTGCAGCACCGCTGGGACATTCTCCCGGGGCTAGAGAAAGAGAACACCGCTCTGGCACACTTCAGACTTCCAACTGCAAACACAGCATCTGTCCAGAGCACCTAGGCTCCTAAAACATCACATTAAATGGGGCAGCTATATGCTTCTCTGGCTCTCAGTAAAAAGGAATTAACTTTTTACCAACCGATGCAAGTTAAACATTCATTGGAATGGAAAGTAAATGAATAAACAGAACACCTGTAATATGTAGAACATGTTTGTGTAAATATGGCTGTCAATCACATTGATTGACATGCTTTGTAGCCAGTAACATGCTTTGACCTCCAAGATACAATGTCTGCCGTTCTAACACAAGACACTAGGTTAATAGGTGTTTACAAAATGTTGACTATGGGCCATTCTGGAAGCCACATTTACCCCAACTTGCCTGGAAGACTTAAAGGAATATAAATTCACCTTAAATATTAACACCACCCCTGTATTCAGTATTAAGGCCAGCATGAGCAGTCCTGAATGTATCAAAACATTAAACAACCTCTCTAATAACAGCCAAATGCTGTAAACTACCAAACCCTGCTGAAAACTTAAGTGTAACATGGCAGGTACATCTTCTTAGATTTAAAAAAAAAAACAGCACCAGAAATGAACACAGTAAATGAAAACAGTTTGCACAGAAGAAAACGAAAAAAAAATCACATCTTATGAAGACATGCGTTTCCACCATATACCTTTAGTAAGTCCACATGTTGTGGGACACTTGACTGGTGGCAAAGTTTTACTTCATCTTGTTGGGTAAAAATATCTAAAGTAATGAGAAAAATGCTTTACAGATAACAGACCGATGCTACAGATAAACTGTTGCATCCTAGGGCCTTGCTGAAGGCCACATGGTCCCATTTGCAGCTTCATTGGAGTGAGTTCCAACTGCAACACAAAAAGTGGTCAATTTACCTGGAAGCAGCAGCAACTTCTAACACATTGTCTTTGGAATGTCTTAAGCAAGAACCAAATGATGTTCAACAGAACAGGGGAGCAGTGATAATAATACTGCATGCACTAATAACAAGTAAGGATTTTAAACCATGGTTAGATCAGTACTATAACAGGCAGGCTAGCCCAAGTGCCATCAAAATGTAGATCAAGCAGCTCTTCATTACTAGAGGTAGCCCTTTCTGTCCATGCACTGGAAAACACAAAGTTTGAAAGTGGTTATTGCAAAATCAAACTCGGAGGCAATAGTGCATAGTGTTATAAAAATCAAACTCCTTCAAAATAGCCAAACTCATGCACACATTATATATATATATATATATATATATATATATATATATATATATATATATATATATATATATATATATATATATATATATATATATATATATATATATATATATATATATACTGTGCAAAAGTTTTAGGCAGGTGTGAAAAATGCTGTAAAGTAAGAATGCTTTCAAAAATAGACATGTTAATAGATTATATTTATCAATTAACTAAATGCAAAGTGAGTGAACAGAAGAAAATCTAAATCAAATCCATATTTGGTGTGATAACCCTTTGCCTTCAAAACAGCAACAATTCTTCTAGGTACACTTGCACAAAGTCAGGGATTTTGTAGGCATATAGTCAGGTGTATGATTAAACAATTATACCAAACAGGTGCTAATGATCATCAATTCAATATGTAGGTTGAAACACAATCATTAACTGAAACAGAAACAGCTGTGTAGGAGGAATAAAACTGGGTGAGGAACAGCCAAACTCAGCTAACATGGTGAGGTTGCTGAAGACAGTTTACTGTCAAAAGTCATACACCATGGCAAGACTGAGCACAGCAACAAGACACAAGGTAGTTATACTGCATCAGCAAGGTCTCTCCCAGGCAGAAATTTCAAGGCAGACAGGGGTTTCCAGATGTGCTGTCCAAGCTCTTTGAAGAAGCACAAAGAAACGGGCAACGTTGAGGACCGTGAGACGCAGTGGTCGGCCAAGGAAACTTACTGCAGCAGATGAAAGACACATCATGCTTACTTCCCTTCGCAATCGGAAGATGTCCAGCAGTGCCATCAGCTCAGAACTGGCAGAAAACAGTGGGACCCTGGTACACCCATCTACTGTCCGGAGAAGTCTGGTCAGAAGTGGCCTTCATGGAACACTTGCGGCCAAAAAGCCATACCTCCAACGTGGAAACAAGGCCAAGCGACTCAACTATGCACGAAAACACAGGAACTGGGGGGCAGAAAAATGGCAGCAGGTGCTCTGGACTGATGAGTCAAAATTTGAAATATTTGGCTGTAGCAGAAGGCAGTTTGTTCGCCGAAGGGCTGGAGAGCGTACACGAAAGCAACAGTCTGCAGGCAACAGTGAAGCATGGTGGAGGTTCCTTGCAAGTTTGGGGCTGCATTTCTGCAAATGGAGTTGGGGATTTGGTCAGAATTAATGGTCTCCTCAATACTGAGAAGTACAGGCAGATACTTATCCATCATGCAATACCATCAGGGAGGCATCTGATTGGCCCCAAATTTATTCTGCAGCATGACAACAACCCCAAACATACAGCGAAAGTCATTAAGAACTATCTTCAGCGTAAAGAAGAACAAAGAGTCCTGGAAGTGATGGTATGGCCCCCACAGAGCCCTGATCTCAACATCATTGAGTCTGTCTGGGATTACATGAAGAGAGAGAAGCAACTGAGGCTGCCTAAATCCACAGAAGAACTGTGGTTAGTTCTCCAAGATGTTTGGGCCAACCTACCTGCCGAGTTCCTTCAAAAACTGCGTGCAAGTGTACCTAGAAGAATTGATGCTTGATGCTGTTTTGAAGGCAAAGGGTGGTCACACCAAATATGGATTTGATTTAGATTTTTCTTCTGTTCACTCACTTTGCATTTAGTTAATTGATAAATATAATCTATTAACATGTCTATTTTTGAAAGCATTCTTACTTTACAGCATTTTTTCACACCTGCCTAAAACTTTTGCACAGTACTGTATATATATATATATAATATATGTGATGTGAAGGTCATTAATATGATGAATAACTTGCAAATTGATTTTATTTGTATATTTCTTGAATACCAGCTAAAAAAAAGTGGAGCAAAAAATAAACTATTTGCGGTTAACACAATCATATGCGCACTTGTCTACATATAAAAAAAGAACGTTATACCTTTCTTCGTTTATTAGCTACCTGTAGTAAGCTACTCATGATTTCCATTAAATGAGAGTAGGTGTTAAAACTTCATGCTGATATTGGAACCAGCTCTCGCCAAGATAAGCACCAACTAAGACATAGCTTCTTTTACTGTACACCCACCGTTTTCTCACAAGCTCTTGGCCATTTAACTCTAGGCTTGTGCCAGGTGAGGTTCTTTTCCCTCTTCTGCTGGTTCATCTGACTGGGTTCACAAGGAATCATTAGGTTCACTAGTCGTGTTTATGCAAGTCCTCCTCTCATCTATGACAGGGGTGCTGAGATCCTGCGAATCGTGGTTTGCTTCCTGTCGCTGGATTTCATTCAACTGAATTCGTAAATAGTACTGATCAATGCGAGGCCCTTGTCCCTTCTCCCTCAAGCATTTCATTCTCCCTTGATGAATCTTCAAACCCCTAACTGTTGTCACTTTTCTCCAGCAAGACAAATCTGGAGCTCCATGTCTTTGCAAAGTATTCTCCGTTCTTGTATCCGTTTCCTTTCCTAAGTCGTTAACCGTTTTGACAAACCTTGAGTCATCTTCCACCCCGTCGCAGGCTCTAGGGGTATTTTTCTCTTGAATTTCTTACAAGCCTTCGACGGGTGTCTCCAGCATCCTGTTCCATTTGAAAACACAGAGCTGGATGCTGCCAGCTAGGGTGGCTAACCCCTGCCAGCCCCAATGGGGTCTATTTCCTCCTGTCAGCTGTCTCTCCAGGCTGTCACAAGGTCTTTCCCTCGTTGCCAGCTGCACTATTCACAGCAGTCACTGGATGTATCCAGATCTTCATGATTTCCATTACATGAGCGTAGGTGTTAAAATATTTTACTGTATATTGGCAACTGCTTTTTTTTTTAATATTGCTATTTACTTATTTTGCTTAATGTTACAACACAGGACATACCTGTATTGTACTTCCTGTAAATGAACACATCCAGCTGCAGTCCTCAATCTCCTGTACTTTTAGCCACTGCTGCTTGTAACCAGTGCTGATCCTCCTGATTGCAAAGGCAAGAACGTGAAAGAGTGAATTTACACGTTAAATAATTGTGTCAATATATCGGACTATAGTCAAATCAATGTAAAACGTCTATACGAGACTAGGAGAGTTTAATGAAGGCTGGTGCAGAATGAAGCCAGTTATAGTGTTCACCATGTAGAGTCAGACAGACAGCCGGACTGACACGATTAGGCAACATTGTAAAAGAGAAAGGCTGACGTGACATTGCCAGTTCCTGCACGGGTTGTAACAGCATTGATGCTCTTCAAGGATAAAAACCATTCATGTTAACATTTATAACTGCAAAGCCTGTATTTACTCTGGGCAAGGATGAAACATAATTTTGGGGGAAAAAAAACAGCTTTGCATTCCCTTATAAATTTCAGCTCAGAAGACCGTATAACTGCACTCAGCAGTCTGTGCATTCCTATTGTTAGTGTTCTCTCTGTAGCATTGACGAATATGTAAAACATATCATGTTGTGTAAGCTAATGTCAACTTTCTTCAACAGCATAATATGCACAATAACAAATGGCGCTATGTTTGTCATTTAGAAGCAGCCCCTATTTCTGTATATATGACAGCATACTATACACAAGGTGTATGCACTATATCATTTTCCACCCCAGAGAATGCATCTCAGAAAGCTTGGAAGGTAATTTCAGTCACATCCTCCAACTCCTTCATTCGTATTCATTTTAAAACAACATGACAGTAACATGTTTAAAAAAAAAATAAAAAAAATCACTATCATGAACAGGCATGACATCCCTGCTGTTTCTTTCTGTGCTGATTTCTAGTTGTTTTCAACCACTTAGCAACGATTGTTAGCTTATCACTGGCCCCGGTCAGCCTTCCATTGCTCTGAGGCTGAGAAAACAGTACACTGCAAGAGCAGGGTGCATTACTGTTTTAATGTTCAAAGTGCAGCCAAAAAGCAGTGCAATGTATCAGATTAAGGGAAAACTTGCACGCACTGATGCAAACTTTTTTGGTTAAACTCTTAAGACCTATAAATATTCCCTTTAAGGAAAACCTGCATTTGATTTATTTATTTTATTTATTTATTTATTTATTATGGTATTTGATTTAAGAGAAAAGGGATTCTGTTTCTTTCACATATTACACTACCACACCGGAACAGAACTTAGCTGCTGCAGAGCCAGGGTTCTTCTAGTGGCTCACCTGGTAAAGGCATGGCCACGTGTGTGTACAGGGTTGCTGGTTTGCATGGCCACGTGTGTGTACAGGGTTGCTGGTTTGCATGGCCACGTGTGTGTACAGGGTTGCTGGTTTGCATGGCCACGTGTGTGTACAGGGTTGCTGGTTTGCATGGCCACGTGTGTACAGGGTTGCTGGTTTGCATGGCCACGTGTGTGTACAGGGTTGCTGGTTTGCATGGCCACGTGTGTGTACAGGGTTGCTGGTTTGCATGGCCACGTGTGTGTACAGGGTTGCTGGTTTGCATGGCCACGTGTGTGTACAGGGTTGCTGGTTTGCATGGCCACGTGTGTGTACAGGGTTGCTGGTTTGCATGGCCACGTGTGTGTACAGGGTTGCTGGTTTGCATGGCCACGTGTGTGTACAGGGTTGCTGGTTTGCATCTTGGCTGTGTGAAGTTGCCTGGGGATTCCACAGAGAAAATTGCATTTGCGGTTAAGTAGGCAAAACCAGCAGGGAGCTGAAAGCAGACTCCTGTGGGGTTAACTTTCATCCTCCAGGAGCCTATATCTGCAGGCATCCACTGTAGAGTTCCTGGGTGCAAAGAGGAAATTGGCTTGGCCTTCAGTTCTCATTAGCGTTTGTGGAGATATAGATAGACACCCACACACACTGATCAATGTGAGGCCCATGCCCCTTACTCCCTCGAGCATCTCGTTCTCCCTTGATGATTCTTCAGACTGCTGAATGTTGTCATTATTCTGTTTATATAACAATGAAAATAATATTTAAACACAAATTAAATAACGGATTATAGAGAATTACATTAGCTGAAGCTCTGGTTCTCTGCGGCACAATCTGGAACAGTGCGATTCAACGTCATTCTGTTGTTGGATTTAAAACAATGACATTCATGAAGAAAAATATTGTGTTCACTCAAGACCATCAAATACTCAAACAGGACACAGTTCTGCCATATGGTAACAGCACAGTCAGTATTAATCAACAGCCTTAGTCAAGGTGCGACATGTAAAAGGTTTGAAATCTAGAGCTCTAGTTACAATATATCAAATTGAAAAAATCAACATGGAATTTATTATTTTTCCAAATGTTTGTATAACTCTTTATACAGTGCTCCCCCTTTATGATTGAGTGGGAGTTTCAGTGCCACGGTAAATAAATGAGACGCGACGGTTTGCTCTCTTAAGCCCATCTTCACCATACACCAGGGCAATAGAAGACTTGAACCAACAACTGCAGCCCACATTTTAACACACTACCCGCCTGCCAAACCAAACACAACCCCAAAAGCAACACCTGGTCATGAACTTCCAGGATTCACTGGTGCCATGAGGTGGCACACGGGAGACACTGTAAACAGTTTAAGGCTAAAGCCTCAAAAATGTATTAAAAATGAAAGAAATTATAAATAAAACATAAGTCAGTGTCTTTGTGCAGGGTGAGTCCTTGTTGGATTGTTTAGTACATCTGTTTTTAAACTTGGAGGAAGTTTCTAAAGGATAATATTTAATAAAATAACAATATCAGCATATTAGCAAAAGTCGACAGAGCAACATTGTATCGCAACCACTCTGCCACATTCTGGCTTCCAAATCAATGAAGAAGTTGAGGGTAGAAGTGGTCAGTGCAGTGTTTTTAAGCACTTGATGGGGGGGGGGTCGGTGTATCAGTGATGGATTTGTAATGCAAATCTTTATATAATATATAATACAAAATACATTAAAAAAATTGGTTTTCCTTAGTCTCTTCTTTGTGGTTTTGGCTACAGAATTCCATCACTCTTCCCTGTTGCACACTTCCATGACATACTATATCTCAAATGTGCATTTTGCTAAGAATAGATATTCATAGCAAAGGCTATGATGTCTGACGTGCTCACACTATACCGCTGAAAGAAAGTTCACAAACGTTTTAACAAAAACATTCCCACCACCTTTCAGCAATATAGCCACTCCAAAAACACAGACTTTTAAGCTGCATCCACACTGGGCACTAGCGAATAATTTAGAAGTCACTGCAGTCAAATGGGAGTATCCACACCAGCAGTGAGCGACGTCGCTTTGAGAGAATTTCGCATAACTAAAATATAACCTGTTTCTCTTTTTTTTTTCGTCGCGCGACTGGAATGAAACTGACCAATCAGAAGCAAGGTTAACACCCTTGAAACACATCAAATCAGACTACTACTACTACTGGTACCACGAAGAAAAAAATAATAATACTACGAGTACAACTGTACAATTACTAC